>CM072148.1:15525912-15747637 GCA_036850595.1 Rhyacichthys aspro | reverse complement strand
GCTGGTCACAGTGACACTAGCAGAAAATCACAGTGCAGCAGAGAGCAGCTGAGAATCCAGTCCAGTGTGTGCTGAATGAGTGGGGCCAGTGTGTTTCTGAAAAGTGATTTGAACGTGCACTGACTGTTTCTTTCTCCTTGCAGGCTTCACTTCACAGCTGTCTCTGTGAAAACATTGGCATAATACACAGAATGCATTTCATGTGTCATTTGGAATATAGATCTCAACCAAGACACAAACACAGCTTCATGTTCTTATGAGATTAACTCAGCATGATGCAATGGTGCTGTGAAATCGGGTGAAAAGCTGACTGACATCACTTAAAAGGCACAAAGGCGGTGCAATGCAGAACATCCTCTTCCTAATGAGCTATCTAATCTGCTAATCAGCTGTTTCCTTTTACCCATCTCACATCAGCAGAAATGCACACAGTCATTGTGTTCCAAATCTTTCAGTTATCTATTATTCATTCACAGGCTTCAAGCTAATGTCTGTGATGTGAATAAACTATCTTTGCATCACCTCAAGGGAAATAAGGATAAAAGGTAAAACTTAACTATGTCTTCCTCTGGAGTAAAAGAGCCTTGAACTATAGATTACCTATAGAACTGTTTATATCTCACAGAACTTAAGATGACCTGTATGTTTTCCACCTCTGACAGCCATGAAACAATCTTTAGGTCAGGGAGGATTACTTGTCCTTTTTTTAAAGATGAAATGTTCTATTAATGCATCTATTATTGTAGTTTACTTCAGTAAACATTTCTGCAACAGACAAAGATTGTATTTCATTCAGTTGCTTGTGCTTGTATTGGGGTGGTTAGCCTCCTGCCTCACAGCAAGAAGATTGTGGGTTCAACATTTTTAATGAATGGGTTCAACCGGCCGACATTCGATCTGTCCATGAGGAGCCTCCCCGCATTGCAAAAGTGCACAAAACTGTATATATACTACTCATTCATTCATGTAGGCAAGTTTCATTTCTACAAGATGCTTCTAAAATGGTTTGAGCATTTTCACTGCATGGAAATACTGTAGAAGCATTTCAAATGTTTGATCTGTCATACAACAAAGAATGAACAAATACACAGAAAGCACACAAATTGCCAGTGTATTTGCTGGAAAAATAAGTCCAAAGCAAACAAAGCCCAGCAAACTATTGTGTGCACAATTGAGGCAGCCTTTATAGTTATGCAGCAACATTCAAACACATCTGTCAAGCCTTAAATGAAGAGTAGTGACAGTGCAGCATGTACAGCAAAGGGTTCAGGGCCATTAGCTTTGCATTTTACATACAAAAAGCTTATTTAAAATAGGCATTACAATGTGACACATTTAGCAATGTGCGCCATGGAGTGCTTTAAAGTGGCACTCCTCATTTGAATCCTGCCAGTTTGTTTAATAGCGGTGTTGCAATGTGGGACTTCCTGTGGATTTGTTCAGAATATTCAACACATGTGCAAGGTTCAGCTAACACATGTCATCTCTTATAATGAAATCCAAGTGAACACTGTATCAAATAACAATCCCCTTTTTATTGCAGCAATTCAATTATAGATTGAATAGTGAAACCAATTTTTGGATTGATTCAAGGATCTGCCTTGCAATTTAAAAATGTAGTACTTATATATTTATTTTTATGGGATCATTATTCATCCATTCTTCTCCTCATACAATAGAGAACAAAACGGTATTTTAAACAGTGCATCAACACTTCCTGAACACTGTTATCTGCGCTTCAGCTCCATCTGTTTACACACCACTGGGGGTGTTGCCTCCATGTGTGTACGAGTGTGTGTGTGTGTGTGTGTGTGTGTACAAAGATGTGTGTGGGTATGTTATGGATCTTACAACGAGCTCATCTGGTGGCAATGTGTCAGTGCCATTGACCCCTGTGTTTCCCATCTGGTTGGTACACACAGTCAGCCAGCAGTGACAGCTGTTCAATCAGGGGACTGTCTCTCTCTCACTGTCGCACACACACATCATATTCTAAACACCAGTATGCACAGCGACACTCCACACCTCTGACCAGCGTAAAAATGGATTTTACTTGTCTTGTTTGCTTTGTGTATAATTCCATGCAATTCCCTTCTGGTGACTTTCAAATATGGTCAATGGATGAAACAAATGACTGATCCACATTGGATTATTGGGGCTGATAAATGCATGACATGAAAGCGTATTCAATAGACATACAAGCTTACTATGATGTTACACTGAATCCAAAAGTAACTTGTAAATCGAATGTCTGCTGACAATGCCAACATATTCATTAAATATTAGATTTTTTATGATTGGCAAGTGTTAGTAACTACTATGAAAATGTAGTTATGTAAATGGTATATTCTGTCTGTTAAAGAATTCCTCAAAACACACTGCATTTGATCATCTCCTGTGGAAGAAGCCAATTGCCCACAACAGCTAACCTCTAGAGGTGAAAAAAGTCAATTCAACTGGACAAAAACAATGTATACAAGGCTGCAGTAGGTGCCAACTTGTTTTAGAAAGAAAAGGTGTGTAGTAGTGTGCAGTATGCAATTTCACCACCCGATACCATAGATGCAAAAGCTCTACACAGCGCCTTTAAATAAAAAAAACAACAAAAACAAAACACTGTGTAAGATTGAATTTGTGAAAACGATTTAAAAATAAATTCCTCCTCACTGGCCCCATAATAAAGGTTTAAAGGAGCACAACTCGCCGCTAAATATCAGACTTATTTTTAATGTTACTACAGAAGAAAATGCTCTGCCTAATCTAACACTGTGCACACATGATGCAGTTGAGGCTGGGGCGCTCCATCATCCCAGCTGTGTTTCATCTTTTATTGAGCTGAGGAGCAGAAGGTGGGTTTCTAAAGAGCCGACAGGTAAAAGCAGCTACCGTAACTGTGCTCATTTTCAGCGGAAAAGTTAAATCTGTGTGTCATGTTGCGTCTTGAATTATTGAAGGACCGTGTGCACTGAAGCGGCAAGGTCCCACACTGGGGCCCATACATGAACATCCTCTCTTACACCCACCCCCTAACCCTACAGCACTACACCTGCCTAATAAAATATAGAATCCCCCCAAAGCTCAGAGATTTAAAATATTCACTGCATCAACAGGCCTGGATCACACACTATAACATTTTCTTATTGTTGCCTTGAGATTGGGGATTTTCAAACCAAGATCACAGATTCATAGCTCCTCGGGCCGCTGACAACTCTTAACATGAAACAACTGATAAAACCTACACTTAACTGAATCACATGCAGAGATACTACATATTTAGGGACTAGGAAACAATAAAACAGGCTGCTTTTGAATGTGTGAAGTTACCAGGGGCCACTTTTAAGGAATTCATTGGAGAATAAAAAAAAATAAATGTTAAATAATTCAATGTTTGGTCAAAAGTCAATTGTCCTAAAATATCAGATTATTGAGAGCTACACAAAAGACAGTGTCAGCCTTGAAGAAGTCGATTTGATGAATTAAAACAAATATAACACACTTTCCAGCTCTTTTCCACTATTATGCATCTTGCATTGGATTTTTCAGTTTTTCATTTTCATTAGCCTCGGCATGAATTGGTTTGCTTTAATTGGCATATTCATAGAAAGGCTGCCAAACAAATGTGTCAGATGTTACCTTCATCTCAAATGATCACTTTCTTTCAAAACTGACTTTGCCAAGGATCTAATTCCAATGGCGAAATAATTATGTCATAACAGCTCTTATAGGCTGTTATGCTCAGTAGGCTACACAACATCAAAACGTATGAAAGAAATCCAACAGGGAAGTGCAGAACAACCAGCAGGATCTGTAGCCGGCAGCCGTCCCTCGCAACTTACAAGCCATTAAGAATCAGCACCTGCAGTGGTGCCAAAAGAACTTACGACCATTTAATGATCAAAAAGATATGGTCTGTTTATCATCAAATATGCTGGCACTTTATATTTAATTATGAAAGTATTATTCACAGTCTAAACAAGCTCAACAGACTGCGTATCTTTGGATCAAAGATTTAAAAAGCTAAAATGCTCTTATATGGCTGCCACATATTAGTGTAGTCCTTTCATTCCATTTAAAAGGATTAGCGATTCGTGTGGTTTCAGGACTACTTTGAATGCTGTAATGTGTGCTTAGTCCAATAATAACATTACTAAAGCATCGGCTAATGAGCCACTTTCAGCCGCTTCAATTTGGATCACATTAAAGCCTTTACTTAACTCGCGTACAGCACTATTTAAACATCAACAGTCAGTCTCATGGCACCGGACTATCAGTGTGCGCCCATTTCAGATCTACCGACCTCCAGCTATCCAGAGAATTTCCTCAGTGCACATTCGATGCCACCCGCCAAGAGCCGAGCCATGTTTAAGCCCCTGCCAGGACAAGGTGGCACTTTTCAGCACATGCCAGTGACACGTATCACCACGGCCGTATTCACAGGTGAGCAGTCGAGGACCAGTGTTTTTGTAAATCAGGCGAATCACTGGCTGCAGCATATTTCAAGAGGAGCCAATGAATTATTTATTTATTCGGGCAGACAGGGAATGTTTGTCTGTGCCATAAAGTGTGACATTTCTTATGATATCACCTTGAATCATCATCAGCATTCTGACATGCTTGTGGCGAAGTGTTGGCAGACTTGCAATATGTTATACATGAAGGTGTAAACAAGTCAGATGATGACAGCGGAGTATTATTCAGTATGTACAGTGTATTAATTAAACCGACAGTGAAGACATACTGCACTGTACTAATAAGGCACATGCTTTACATAATGGCCCAATAGAGAGAAGAGATAATGAGCTTTATAATGTGATGATTATGAAACCAAATGGGTGACAAAAGTGAGAACAGTAACCTTATGATAAATAATAAGAGGTGACAAGAAAACATACACACAATAAACAAAGCTTAATTGAATCACCTGCTGATAATGGATTGTGCATACTATCTCCGACTTAAAAATCATGATAACAATGAAATTTAGCGTATCCAATTCAATTCAATCCAATTCACCTGTATGTCTTTGGACAGACGAAGTAACACAAAAAGGCCGCTCGAAAAGTGATTCAAATCCACAGTCTGCCACTACTAATAATGACGTTATGTTTTTAAAGTCCATTACCTGATGTTTTTACTGTAGCTTATTGTTATAGGAACCATCTTTGAAAAAAAATAGATCTAAAGACGTGATCGAGGCTTTATAATTAAGATTTTTAAATATTTTGATAGATGAGAATGATCAGCCCATAACGGGATTTAGGCCAATCACAGCTCTCTTCCGGTAAAAGGAGCACTCCCATTTTTGACACAACAATGAAGGGCCATGGAAATAAACAAAGAAAATGGTTATTCTATTGCAAAATACGTCTTATTGTAGAGCAAAACAGTTCCAAAAAGATACAAAATAGAAAAACAGGCAGCAAATTAAACATGGATAAATGTTGGCAATGCTTTGGCGCAATGTTTAATGAGGCAGAGATAATTAAAGAATCCCCATCGGTAAACTCCAAAGCTAAAAGTTTCAGGTAAGCTCTAAACTTTGGTTTGATGTATTAGTATTTTGTGGTGAAAAATTGGTCCGGTTTTACCTGTTTATTAAATAAAAGAAGCAGGAAAGTTGCTGTTGGTGGAGAGTGATGGGGCTGAGACAGGGATGGCAAAAACAAAATCTGCTACTGCAGCTTTAATAATAAATCACATATAACAAATCAAAATAAATAAAATAGCTATACATCTATTTTCATACCAATCTGTTAGAATCCAGAGGTTGGAATAAGAGTGAAATGACTAAATGCTTGGGTTACATCTTTGCAATATTCATATGGATGCGAACTCTTGACAGTGCCGGAACAAGAAATGTTTTCAGTAAAATATGATTTAATACCTTCTCCAGTGTAAATATTTAACACCACTTAAACCTACAACTCCCCATCGGGACTCAGCACGGAACTGTCTGGAGACTGTGGGAATGAGGAGGGAAACAGAAAGGCAGGGATTAAGCCCACATTCAATTAACTTAGCATGCCAGCCCTGTGGTGTCTGGGGAAATCTTTTGACTGAATAAACACATCAAGCTGGATGTCTCCATGCACTGTTTGGTAAATAGTGTGTAACAATATATATATATCGAATGTGCGCAAGTAAGTAAAAGAAGAAAATAAGCACTCGAGTAACGTCCCCAGGTAAAAGCCTCCGTACTAAATGAGCTCTGATGTGTCATTTGCAGTTGAATAAGGGTCACAGCTTCTATCTCCACTCATTACTTGATAAAGCTGATTAGAGCGAAGAGTTGAAGTGGAATGTATAGAGGGGATTGTTGGTATATTATTAACAAGGCTCCATCTGGAGAAAGATTTGTCCTGAGCTGTACTTGGCTCATTAAGAAATGTACATCTACTGTATGTATTACACATAGTGGATAAATTACACTTCAAAGCACTAATTAATAACAACTTCAACTGTGTTGACCTTTTAAAGCTGGAGGAATGAAAGAGACTGTGACTTGTCTGAAAACTGATTGGAACCAAAGATGGAAAAGGCACCTTGAATTATAAGTTCTTGAATTATAAACACTCTCCTCCCCTCGATATGTTGGCTTTGGATTTGATTTGTGAATTCAGCATTATGAAATGATTATACATCTCTTACTATACTCTCTCTTGTGCCAGACTTTAACAGTAAATTAATGGCTGAAGTTGGTATTGATTGACCAAAGTTAAGGTTGATAGTATGACTGTTACAGCGTACATTGGCATACTATTTATCCTTTATATATATATATATATATATATATATATATCTATATATATATAGAGAGAGAGAGAGAGAGAGAGAGAGAGAGAGAGAGAGAGAGAGAGATATACATATATATATACACACACACACACACACACACACATACGGGCTTTTATGATTTAAGCTGCCCTTTTCTCCAAACCAGCCCGGTGGTGGTTTAGGTGGACTACCATTTCCCAGGGTCCTAGGGAATCAGCACCTCAACAGACACACTTGAAAAAATCTGAAAAAAATTCAGGTCTATTTAAGGTTTATGTACAAGCTACAGAATTCTATACACAGCCTCCTGACCTGATTGTTGTTTAGGCAGACATGTCTTACAAGGACCAAATAAACTTTATAGGGACTTTAAAGGGACAATGATGTCATGAATTAATTTACTCATTAGCATACGTACACACAGTAGACAGCAATATGAATTAAGAGAACATCTAGAGTATTTAAATTCCTTTCATTTAAAAAGGTAATCAGATCTTTGAATTAGGAGATAATTTGAGAAATCAAGAATGTCCCATGTTATGACAAAAGTAGGTTTGATAAAGTCAAATGTAGCAATAACAAAGCCACAACTTTTTCAGTTAAACTATTTTAATAAAATATTTAAACTTCAAGCAGACCAGTAGGTCAGAACACAAGTACATTTGACCCAGAGGCTCAGAATAATGTAGGGCTACAGTACCTTTGAAAACAAAACATGAACAGGTAGGAGAGAGGAGAGGAACAGGTAGGAGAGAGGAGAGGAAGGAGGGAGGAGAGGAACAAGTAGAAGAGAGGAGAAGAGCACGAGAGAGGAAAAGAGCAGGAAGGAGAGAGGAGAGAAGGAGGCAGGAGAGAGGAGAGGAACAGGTAGAAGAGAGGAGAGGAACAGACAGGACAGAGGAGAGGAACAGACAGGATAGAGGAGAGAAACGGGCAGGAGAGAAGAGAGAAGGAGGCAGGTGAGAGGAAAGAAGGAGGCAGCAGAGAGGAGAGGAACAGACAGGACATACGAGAGGAACAGGCAGGAGAGAGGAACGAACAGGCAAATGAGAGGAGAGGAACAGGCAGGAGAGAGAAGAGTAACAGGAAAGAGAGAGGAGAGGAGGCAGGAGAGAAGAGAAGAACAGGTGGAAGAGAGGAAAGGAACAAACAGGAGACAAGACAGGAGGTGTGAGGAGAGGAACAGGCAGGTGAGTGGGGAGGAAAAGATAGGAGAGAGGAGAAGAGCAGGAAGGAGAGAGGAGAGAAGGCAGTAGAGAGGAGAGGAACAGGCAGGAGAGAGAAGAGTAACAGGAAAGAGAGAGGAGGGAAGGAAGCAGGAGAGAGGAGAGGAACAGGTAAAAGAGGAAAGGAACAGGCAGCAGGGAGAAGAGGGAAAGGTAGGAGAGGAGAGGAAAAGACAGGTGATAGGAGGGAAGGTGGCAGGAGAGAGGAGAGGAACAGGAAGGAGAGAGGAGAGGAAAAGACAGGTGAGAGGAGAGAAGGTGGCAGGAGAGAGGAGAGGAACAGGAAGGAGAGAGGAGAGGAACAGTAAGCAGAGAGGAGAGGAACAGACAGGTGAGATGAGAGAAGGAGGAAGGAGAGGGGAGCAGGAAGGAGAGAGGATCAGGAAGGCAACCCTAAACTTGAGTAGCCTCATCTCAACCCCAAGCACAGTGGTTTCAGAGGCTATGAACTAAACTCTACAGCAACCTCTAGGAATCGGGTCAATGCCTATGAATCCATATTTTGATTATGATTTCTTTTGTAAGTGACTCCTCGATTTCTCACAAAGTCTCTTATGTTCTGTGCGGTTCTCTTTGCTAATGCTGCACTTTCCACCAGCTTGCAATGGTTTATTTCATTTCTGGATGCCAATTTTGCCTTTGTGATGTGACCTTTGAAATGGCGCATTACAGCTGCAACCTCAGACTTGGACCAGGGTCTTTTTACCGCTCGTTTGGATGCAGGCTTCTGCGCAGGGTCTTGAAAGAGAAAGAAAAAATTATCATGACAAAACAAGCCTATATGGGGTGAGCAAGAGAGAAGAGAAGAACAGACAGGAGAGAGGAGAGGAGCAGGCAAAAGAGAGGAGAGGAACAGACAGGTGAGAGGAGAGAAGGAGGCAGGAGAGAGGAGAGGAACAGGAAGGAGAGAGGAGAGGAACAGACAGGTGAGAGGAGAGAAGGTGGCAGGAGAGAGGAGAGGAACAGGAAGGAGAGAGGAGAGAAACAGACAGGTGAGAGGAGAGAAGGTGGCAGAGAGAGGAACAGGAAGGAGAGAGGAGAGGAACAGGAAGGAGAGAGGAGAGGAACAGACAGGTGATAGGAGAGAAGGAGGCAAGAGAGAGGAGAGGAACAAGAAGGAGAGAGGAGAGGAAAAGACAGGTGATAGGAGAGAAGGTGGCAGGAGAGAGGAGAGGAACAGGAAGGAGAGAGGAGAGGAACAGACAGGTGAGAGGAGAGAAGGTGGCAGGAGAGAGGAGAGGAACAGTAAGGAGAGAGGAGAGGAACAGACAGGTGAGAGGAGAGAAGGAGGCAGGAGAGAGGAGAGGAACAGGAAGGAGAGAGGAGAGGAACAGACAGGTGAGAGGAGAGAAGGTGGCAGGAGAGGAACAGGAAGGAGAGAGGAGAGGAACAGGAAGGACAGAGGAGAGGAAACAGACAGGTGAGAGGAGAGAAGGAGGAAGGAGAGAGGAGAGGAACAGGAAGGAGAGAGGAGAGGAACAGGAAGGAGAGAGGAGAGGAACAGGAAGGACAGAGGAGAGGAACAGACAGGTGAGAGGAGAGAAGGAGGAAGGAGAGAGGAGAGGAACAGGAAGGAGAGAGGAGAGGAACAGACAGGTGAGAGGAGAGAAGGTGGAAGGAGAGGAACAGGAACGAGAGAGGAGAGGAACAGACAGGTGAGAGGAGAGAAGGTGGAAGGAGAGGAACAGGAAGGAGAGAGGAGAGGAACAGACAGGTGAGAGGAGAGAAGGTGGCAGGAGAGAGGAGAGGAACAGGAAGGAGAGAGGAGAGGAACAGTAAGGAGAGAGGAGAGGAACAGACAGGTGATAGGAGGGAAGGTGGCAGGAGAGAAGAGAGGAACAGGAAGGAGAGAAGAGAGGAACAGACAGGTGAGAGGAGAGAAGGTGGCAGGAGAGAGGAGAGGAACAGGAAGGAGAGAGGAGAGGAACAGGAAGGAGAGAGGAGAGAAACAGACAGGTGAGAGGAGAGAAGGTGGCAGGAGAGAGGAGAGGAACAGGAAGGAGAGAGGAGAGGAACAGGAAGGAGAGAGGAGAGGAACAGACAGGTGATAGGAGGGAAGGTGGCAGGAGAGAGGAGAGGAACAGGAAGGAGAGAGGAGAGGAACAGACAGGTGATAGGAGAGAAGGTGGCAGGAGAGAGGAGAGGAACAGGAAGGAGAGAGGAGAGGAACAGGAAGGAGAGAGGAGAGAAACAGACAGGTGATAGGAGGGAAGGTGGCAGGAGAGAGGAGAGGAACAGGAAGGAGAGAAGAGAGGAACAGACAGGTGAGAGGAGAGGAACAGGAAGGAGAGAGGAGAGGAACAGGAAGGAGAGAGGAGAGGAACAGACAGGTGAGAGGAGAGAAGGTGGCAGGAGAGAAGAGAAGAACAGGAAGGAGAGAGGAGAGAAACAGACAGGTGAGAGGAGAGAAGGAGGCAGGAGAGAGGAGAGGAACAGGAAGGAGAGAGGAGAGGAACAGACAGGTGAGAGGAGAGAAGGTGGCAGGAGAGGAACAGGAAGGAGAGAGGAGAGGAAAAGGAAGGACAGAGGAGAGGAACAGACAGGTGAGAGGAGAGAAGGAGGAAGGAGAGAGAGAGGAACAGGAAGGAGAGAGGAGAGGAACAGGAAGGAGAGAGGAGAGGAACAGACAGGTGAGAGGAGAGAAGGAGGAAGGAGAGAGGAGAGGAACAGGAAGGAGAGAGGAGAGGAACAGACAGGTGAGAGGAGAGAAGGTGGCAGGGAGAGGAACAGGAAGGAGAGAGGAGAGGAACAGGAAGGACAGAGGAGAGGAACAGACAGGTGATAGGAGGGAAGTTGGCAGGAGAGAGGAGAGGAACAGGAAGGAGAGAAGAGAGGAACAGACAGGTGAGAGGGAGAGAAGGTGGCAGGAGAGAGGAGAGGAACAGGAAGGAGAGAGGAGAGGAACAGGGAAGGAGAGAGGAGAGGAACAGGAAGGAGAGAGGAGAGAAACAGACAGGTGATAGGAGGGAAGGTGGCAGGAGAGAGGAGAGGAACAGGAAGGAGAGAAGAGAGGAACAGACAGGTGAGAGGAGAGAAGGTGGCAGGAGAGAGGAGAGGAACAGGAAGGAGAGAGGAGAGGAACAGACAGGTGAGAGGAGAGAAGGTGGCAGGAGAGAGGAGAGGAACAGGAAGGAGAGAGGAGAGGAACAGGAAGGAGAGAGGAGAGGAACAGACAGGTGATAGGAGGGAAGGTGGCAGGAGAGAGGAGAGGAACAGGAAGGAGAGAAGAGAGGAACAGACAGGTGAGAGGAGAGAAGGTGGCAGGAGAGAGGAGAGGAACAGGAAGGAGAGAGGAGAGGAACAGAAGGAGAGAGGAGAGGAAACAGACAGGTGATAGGAGGGAAGGTGGCAGGAGAGAGGAGAGGAACAGGAAGGAGAGAAGAGAGGAACAGACAGGTGAGAGGAGAGGAACAGGAAGGAGAGAGGAGAGGAACAGGAAGGAGAGAGGAGAGGAACAGACAGGTGAGAGAGGAGAGAAGGTGGCAGGAGAGAAGAGAAGAACAGGAAGGAGAGAGGAGAGGAAGAGACAGGTGAGAGGAGAGAAGGTGGCAGGAGAGAGGAAAGGAACAGGAAGGAGAGAGGAGAGGAAACAGACAGGTGAGAGGAGAGAAGGTGGAAGGAGAGAGGAGAGGAACAGGAAGGAGAGAGGAGAGGAACAGTAAGGAGAGAGGAGAGGAACAGACAGGTGAGAGGAGAGAAGGTGGCAGGAGAGAGGAGAGGAACAGGAAGGAGAGAGGAGAGGAACAGACAGGTGAGAGGAGAGAAGGTGGAAGGAGAGAGGAGAGGAACAGGAAGGAGAGAGGAGAGGAACAGTAAGGAGAGAGGAGAGGAACAGACAGGTGAGAGGAGAGAAGGTGGCAGGAGAGAGGAGAGGAAACAGGAAGGAGAGAGGAGAGGAACAGACAGGTGAGAGGAGAGAAGGTGGCAGGAGAGAGGAGAGGAACAGGAAGGAGAGAGGAGAGGAACAGACAGGTGATAGGAGGGAAGGTGGCAGGAGAGAGGAGAGGAACAGGAAGGAGAGAGGAGAGGAACAGACAGGTGATAGGAGGGAAGGTGGCAGGAGAGAGGAGAGGAACAGTAACGAGAGAGGAGAGGAACAGACAGGTGAGAGGAGAGAAGGTGGCAGGAGAGAGGAGAGGAACAGGAAGGAGAGAGGAGAGGAACAGTAAGGAGAGAGGAGAGGAACAGACAGGTGATAGGAGGGAAGGTGGCAGGAGAGAGGAGAGGAACAGGAAGGAGAGAGGAGAGGAACAGACAGGTGATAGGAAGGAAGGTGGCAGGAGAGAGGAGAGGAACAGGAAGGAGAGAGGAGAGGAACAGACAGGTGAGAGGAGAGAAGGTGGCAGGAGAGAGGAGAGGAACAGGAAGGAGAGAGGAGAGGAACAGGAAGGAGAGAGGAGAGGAACAGACAGGTGAGAGGAGGGAAGGTGGCAGGAGAGAGGAGAGGAACAGGAAGGAGAGAGGAGAGGAACAGACAGGTGAGAGGAGAGAAGCAGGCAGGAGAGAGGAACAGGAAAGAGAGAGGAGAGGAACAGGAAGGAGAGAGGAGAGGAACAGACAGGTGATAGGAGGGAAGGTGGCAGGAGAGAGGAGAGGAACAGGAAGGAGAGAGGAGAGGAACAGGAAGGAGAGAGGAGAGGAACAGGAAGGAGAGAGGAGAGGAACAGACAGGTGATAGGAGGGAAGGTGGCAGGAGAGAGGAGAGGAACAGGAAGGAGAGAGGAGAGGAACAGTAAGGAGAGAGGAGAGGAACAGACAGGTGAGAGGAGAGAAGGAGGCAGGCGAGAGGAACAGGGAAGAGAGAGGAGAGGAACAGGAAGGAGAGAGGAGAGGAACAGACAGGTGATAGGAGGGAAGGTGGCAGGAGAGAGGAGAGGAACAGTAAGGAGAGAGGAGAGGAACAGACAGGTGATAGGAGGGAAGGTGGCAGGAGAGAGGAGAGGAACAGGAAGGAGAGAGGAGAGGAACAGTAAGGAGAGAGGAGAGGAACAGACAGGTGAGAGGAGAGAAGGAGGCAGGAGAGAGGAACAGGAAAGAGAGAGGAGAGGAACAGGAAGGAGAGAGGAGAGGAACAGACAGGTGATAGGAGGGAAGGTGGCAGGAGAGAGGAGAGGAACAGGAAGGAGAGAGGAGAGGAACAGACAGAGAAACTTACTTTCAGAATCAGGGGCATCCATGTCTACTGTGGACGTGACCGTATCTGTACAAAGATTCAAAACGTGAGTACATTATACATAATCTCTGGACCGTTATTTACAACATAAGTAACTTACCATAATTTGCTGAATCAAGGACCTGCTTGTGGCTTGAGTCAGAAGTAACATCATTATCCGATTCTCCATCTACTGCAGCATGATCATCTGATTCACTGTGATCGCCTTCTTTCTCTGCATCACTTAGAGCAATTTCATCTAGAAAAGGAGTGCTTTATTAAACTTAAATAGCTAATAATTTAATTAAATTTATTTAAATGTACAAACCTTCAATTTCAATCTCATCAAGGGACTTTCCTTGTAGGGAGGAAATGGATCCTTTCTCCATTGAGAGTAGCAGTTTGGAAATCTTTGCAAGCTGTGTTGTCGGAACAGGCAGTCTGTAGAAATCGCGATGAACGCGAATGTCGTGTCCGAGGAAGTCTGCGACCTGATCTAGCTCATTATTCTTCAGATTCAACACCTGAGATAGTGTTGCTACGTGCTTCCTGAGCTGGGTCGATCTTAGATGCTCAGGGTACTTGGCTCCACAATCTTTTGAGAAATCCCGCAAACAGTCATGACCTCTGTAGTGGCTTTGTGCTTTGGGTCGTGCAAACAAGAATATGTTTGAGGTAGGAACATCACATTCCTGTCTCTTTTTTGTCAGTAGTATCAGAGCATTAACTACCCTTGGAGGGAGGAGAACTGCAACTTTTCTGCCTCTTTTACCCATTATTTCAACCCGACTAAAATAGTTGCAGAGCTTCTTTTCTACTTCTGATAATCCAAAGCTAATGTCTTCATGTAGCCTTGTATCATCTCTCTCCAGAAAATTCTTCAGGCGCATTTTTGACACCTCTCCAGCTCGCCGACGATTGAACACAATGATTTGTGTGAGTGAAACTTTAGCAAGTTCAGCATAATTCAGAGCATTGGTCACTTCTTTCATCTTGTTTGTGGCATTTTCTGCAGTTTCTTCTAGGTACTTGTGAAGTTTCTGAACATCTTCAGTGAAGGGCAGTGTTAATGGTTTATTATATTTGACATCACTCAGCGTGTTCAGAGCATTGTGAGACACATATTCAGACCACGTGGAACTGTACAACTTTTTAAATGTTTCAATGGACTTAATCAGCTCTTCATCCTCTGTCATTAAGGCCCGGCAGTGAATGATGTCAGAGATCTTATGCAGAGTATGTCCTAATTTAAGGGCAAGGCTTGGTGTTTTGTATGAGAGATTCTCTTCATTAAAACCTGAGACCTGTTTGACTGCTTGCACCACTCTCTGAAAGTTTGCGGGTTTCACTGCATCTTCAAGGTTGGACACAGAAAAATCTGTGCGCAAACATAACAGCAGACGTCCCACTTCTCTGAGTTTTTGTCTTATGTATTCATATTTGGTTGGGTCTTGTCCGTGTTTATTGTAAAGTGACTGGGCAAACTGAAGGATACAGAAGTCATTTCGCACAACTGATGCAACCTCATCCTGTTTCATGACACTGAGTAACTTCCACACCCCACTGGAGATTTGCTGAAAGAACGCAGACTCCTGAGCTGCAGCCAGGCCCAGTACTTTGGTTTTCCCAGACTTATTTTCAACATCTTCAGTTTCTGGTTTGCAAGGACATCTGCGAACATGCCTCCATAGTTCTTTACGGATGAACATTCCTTGACAATACATGCAATGAATAAACTTTCCAGCTACTTCATCACCTTTGGGTTGTCTTTTAACTTTTAACTGACCTGTGCCAGTTTGTAACACAGCTTGATTATGCAGAAAATTTCCTTTATTCCTCATTTTTTCTATCAATCTTTTGCGCTCTTTGTCATCAGTGAGAGAAAAAGCATGCACAATCTCTGCATGTGTCTTGTGTGTTCTAAGATGTCGTGACAATTTGTTTTGTGCCTTACCACAGACAAAACAAAAATTTTTGGAGCTCAATTTCATAACTGATGTGTCTTCAGCTTTTTGGCCTTTCTCTGAATGTAACTCTTCTGAGATGTCCTGGTTCAAAGAATTACCTGGCTTTCTGAAATCTGATGTGCTAGAGGATCCTGCAAAGCTTGATTCCAAGTTTTGTGTCTGATAGTTTTTGAGATTTGGAAGTGTATGTGGTGTAACTTGGGAGAAACAGGCATCTATATCTTCATCATCGTCGTCATCTTGCGATTCAGAGTCAGGTACGTATTCCTGACTATCATCCTCTGTATCTTCATCCACTTCTGAACTCTGTGCACTGTCCTGGTTCTTTTCAGTAGCAAATTGTTGTCTCTAAAATTAAAATAAAAATAAAAATCAGACACTGATATTGTACACACCTGCAGGTTTAAAAAGCAATAAATAAAAAACATACGTGGAATTGACTCTGACTATTTATCCGTGCAAAGCAAGATTTATGCCAGATTCCTGAACAGTCTGTAAATTGTCAAACAAAAGCAGAGTAAATAAAATATGCACCAAACTTCACAACCACACAGAAACTGTGGCAATAGTTGTATTGCTGTTAAAAAGTATTGTTAAGTTAAAATACTGTACCTTTGCATTTATAGCCAAGCCATTTCATAGATGATACAGGTCCAGTACATTCTTGGCACTTATCCAAAGATGATATATTGGTGAAGATAAGGTGATGTCTTGCACACTGATGGCAAAATATTAAAATTATGATTTTCATCGCTTAATTTAATCTCTCTACATAGTTAGTGTTGTTAACAGTACTAAAAAAAAATCAAATATATAAATAAGAATAAATTAGGATACCTGTTTATCCTCAGCAGCTGAAGTTAATGAATAGGAAGCCTGCTCCGCTTGATTACAACTCTGTTAAAATATAGTTAAGAAGAACAATTGAGCAAGTGAGTATGCCCCGGAGGATACAGCATAACTCTACATTTCTGATTGCATTTACCTGTTCAGTATTGATGACTGTTTCCGAAACTGGGCTGGTCATCTCCTTTTGGGTCACATCCAAGTGGCTTTGGCTGTTCTCAGTCTCATTCTAAGAAAAAGAAACAAAATGAACAACATCCAATATTGTGAATGTGCCCCAGCAGATAAAGCACAGATTTCTAACTTTAGGTTAATATAGTAAACAGTTTTAATTCTCAAAATAGTTTGATTTGGCATGTTTAACACTATAAGATAAACCCATGAGAAGAAAGAGTCCAGTAAACACCTGTCCTTCTAAACCATATTCTGTGGTGTATCTATCTTTTATACACAGCTTTTCTAATGGAGACACTGACATCCACACAAGAGTTCTCTCAATCCACAGGTCCTCATAAACAATAATGCACACTTCTTACACACAGGACGAGGCCTAGGCTATAACTAACAGCTTATCTTCAGCAGTATCTTTCAAAAAGCTCATCCTATTATATTTACCTGTTCAGTATTGACGACTGTTTCCGATACTGGGCTGGTCTTCTCCTTTTGGGTCACATCCAAGTGGCTTTGGCTGTTCTCAGTCTCATTCTAAGAAAGAGAAACAATATGAACAACATCCAATATTGTGAATGTGCCCCAGCAGATAAAGCATAGATTTCTAACTTTAGGTGAATATAGTAAACAGTTTTAATTCTCAAAATAGTTTGATTTGGCATGTTTAACACTATAAGATAAACCCATGAGAAGAAAGAGTCCAGTAAACACCTGTCCTTCTAAACCATATTCTGTGGTGTATCTACCTTTTATACACAGCTATTCTAATGGAGACACTGACATCCACACAAGAGTTCTCTCAATCCACAGGTCCTCATAAACAATAATGCACACTTCTTACACACAGGACGAGGCCTAGGCTATAACTAACAGCTTATCTTCAGCAGTATCGTTCAAAAAGCTCATCCTATTTTATTTACCTGTTCAATGTTGATGACTGTTTCCGATACTGGGCTGGTCATCTCCTTTTGGGTCACATCCAAGTGGCTTTGGCTGTTCTCAGTCTCATTCTAAGAAAAAGAAACAAAATGAACAACATCCAATATTCTGAATGTGCCCCAGCAGATAAAGCACAGATTTCTAACTTTAGGTTAATATAGTAAACAGTTTTAATTCTCAAAATAGTTTGATTTGGCATGTTTAACACTATAAGATAAACCCATGAGAAGAAAGAGTCCAGTAAACATCTGTCCTTCTAAACCATATTCTGTGGTGTATCTATCTTTTATACACAGCTTTTCTAATGGAGACACTGACATCCACACAAGAGTTCTCTCAATCCACAGGTCCTCATAAACAATAATGCACACTTCTTACACACAGGACGAGGCCTAGGCTATAACTAACAGCTTATTTTCAGCAGTATCTTTCAAAAAGCTCATCCTATTATATTTACCTGTTCAGTATTGACGACTGTTTCCGATACTGGGCTGGTCTTCTCCTTTTGGGTCACATCCAAGTGGCTTTGGCTGTTCTCAGTCTCATTCTAAGAAAGAGAAACAATATGAACAACATCCAATATTGTGAATGTGCCCCAGCAGATAAAGCATAGATTTCTAACTTTAGGTGAATATAGTAAACAGTTTTAATTCTCAAAATAGTTTGATTTGGCATGTTTAACACTATAAGATAAACTCATGAGAAGAAAGAGTCCAGTAAACACCTGTCCTTCTAAACAATATTCTGTGGTGTATCTATCTTTTATACACAGCTTTTCTAATGGAGACACTGACATCCACACAAGAGTTCTCTCAATCCATAGGTCCTCATAAACAATAATGCACACTTCTTACACACAGGACGAGGCCTAGGCTATAACTAACAGCTTATCTTCAGCAGTATCTTTCAAAAAGCTCATCCTATTATATTTACCTGTTCAGTATTGATGACTGTTTCCGAAACTGGGCTGGTCTTCTCCTTTTGGGTCACATCCAAGTGGCTTTGGCTGTTCTCAGTCTCATTCTAGAGAGAGAAACAAAATGAACAACATCCAATATTGTGAATGTGCCCCAGCAGATAGAGCATAGATTTCTAACTTTAGGTTAATATAGTAAACAGTTTTAATTCTCAAAATAGTTTGATTTGGCATGTTTAACACTATAAGATAAACCCATGAGAAGAAAGAGTCCAGTAAACACCTGTCCTTCTAAACCATATTCTGTGGTGTATCTACCTTTTATACACAGCTATTCTAATGGAGACACTGACATCCACACAAGAGTTCTCTCAATCCACAGGTCCTCATAAACAATAATGCACACTTCTTAGACACAGGACGAGGCCTAGGCTATAACTAACAGCTTATCTTCAGCAGTATCGTTCAAAAAGCTCATCCTATTTTATTTACCTGTTCAGTATTGACGACTGTTTCCGATACTGGGCTGGTCTTCTCCTTTTGGGTCACATCCAAGTGGCTTTGGCTGTTCTCAGTCTCATTCTAAGAAAGAGAAACAATATGAACAACATCCAATATTGTGAATGTGCCCCAGCAGATAAAGCATAGATTTCTAACTTTAGGTGAATATAGTAAACAGTTTTAATTCTCAAAATAGTTTGATTTGGCATGTTTAACACTATAAGATAAACCCATGAGAAGAAAGAGTCCAGTAAACACCTGTCCTTCTAAACCATATTCTGTGGTGTATCTATCTTTTATACACAGCTTTTCTAATGGAGATACTGACATTCACACAAGAGTTCTCTCAATCCACAGGTCCTCATAAACAATAATGCACACTTCTTACACACAGGACGAGGCCTAGGCTATAACTAACAGCTTATCTTCAGCAGTATCTTTCAAAAAGCTCATCCTATTATATTTACCTGTTCAGTATTGACGACTGTTTCCGATACTGGGCTGGTCTTCTCCTTTTGGGTCACATCCAAGTGACTTTGGCTGTTCTCAGTCTCCACCTTCGAGAAAAAAAACAAAACAAATATTGACATCACACTTAATTGTCCCCAGTAGTTTTCATTAGAAACATCAGAATGAAAAGTCATAAACACCAAGGACAGAGTCAGTCTCCCCTGTTTAATTTTGCTAATGTCATCAGTATCAGCATATTTTCTATCGAGATAACTTTTTTGTGTATGCAAGATACTTTTACTTTTTACTCACCTACATTGGAAGTTCTGAGTTCTTTAATACTTCAAATTTTCATGTAATATTAATAAATGTTTTTGCTTTAAAATTAAGTAAATTTTTTTCACATATAAATAATAATAATAATTATAATACAATAAAATGTAATCTCAGGTTTTATCTTTCTGACCTTAAACTATCCACTCTGTGACAGACAGAAAGAACCTTCATACCACTATATTTGCCACCTTGATTCCGTCCCCCTGGCTCTCATTTTCACATGCAGTTGTCTTTTTAAAATAAAACAAAGAACATATCAATCAAAAATGCTGTGTTTAACTTAATTCTTTAAAGAAATGTATAATGTTTTGTTACCATGTATCGCCATGGACAGTCACTTGAGCCATAATCGTAGGTTATTTCTTCTCCAGGACTTATGTCTTTCTTGGCAAATAAACACAGGTGGGGCTTTCCTTCTACAGTCAGACGCTTCATCTTCCCGTTTGGGTTGACATGGTCATCATTTACCAGCCTTCCAAATGACCCATCTTCCTTTGCTGCATCCACACTGTAATAATGATGTTTAGTTGTGGCAATTTTAGTACAAAAAATTTTGTAAAAAAGATGAGCAAGAAGAAAAAGCAAAAAAAAATAAAAATACATACCACCACATTTTTCCATTAAAATGAAACTCAAACATAAAAATTCGTAGCTTCTCATGGTAGACTCTCTGTCTTTTCTCACACTCTTCTTTCCTAATAAGTTCACCTCTATATTCTAACAGAAAGTCTCCTTCAAGAAATTGTGCAGTTGCAAATATGCCACGACCTAGATGAACATCACACACTTAGTAATTAAAACCATAAAATTTTACATATTTAAGCCTTTAAGCATTTACCTTTAAAAGCGTTAATGTATTTAACATCAAATCCAAATTTGTCTTTCGCAGCTTTTATATAAAAGATGGCATCATCTTTCGGATTGAGCCTTCTTCTCCTGGACATTATTTTTAGCTTCTGCCAAAAGTAAAAACAAAATTAATTCATACAATCCAAGAAAAGCACAGAATCACTTTAGTAATAAACTCCTCACTTATACCTAAATGAAATAAAGAAGTCCAAAAAATTGTTGAAATGAAATGGTTAAAATGTTTATGGACAGTTTTACCCCTTTGCAATATTAATTCATTACAGCCAAAATGTATTTAATAGTGTGTTATGTCTTTGTACAGAAGCATAAATGCTAATGCTTGCCTGTTGCTATTGCTGCAGACAGAATTGCTGCTGTCCTTGCTCGTTTTTAATGTTCTCTTTATATTCAATAATACATTTACATCAATGTAGATTTTTCCTTCGAACCACATTCGTTTTCATTGCCCAATCTTCATTAGTACACGTGCGCTCCGCAGCATCTAGGTTCGGTAATGTCACATGATGCAGCACAGATAAGTAATATTTCTATATAATATTTAAGATTAATATATTTAAAAATCGATTAGTTTGGTTATCATATGTTTTCATTTACTATTTGCAAAGGCATAACAATCGTTTATCCGACATGTAATAATATCCTGCCATTGCTAAAATTACACAGGCGATTTTACTAGTACTAAGGCAATAAGGAAACACTCCGTATTTTTAACTGCTTGGTTTTCATTGATAACTCTCATGTTAAAAAGCCTCGATTGCAACAACTCTACAAACAAGTGCTAATTAGCTAACGCCAAATTAGCTAATGTGGCTAACATATCATTGACAATAGTGCATGTGGAGCAGTACACTTCTTGGCATCAGCATTGCATTTCTATCTGTTAAATTCTGGAAAGGTATTCATTACACACTTCACTTCAATGTAATTTTAATAAATAGTAGTCTGCTCTTACTTGTATACGTTGTCTTCCAATAGTCTGCAAAAGACGTGCTTTTTAACAACTTCTTCTTTCCTCTCCGGAAACCGAAATGTTTACGCAAGAGGGCCCCCTCTGTCAGACTTATGTATATCATTTAAATACGTACGCCTTAACCATGGCCTTAACCTTCAGTTTCTATAGACGTTGTCTGTTTGCCACGATCCTTCCTTCGGAGGTGGCTCCTCTCAAGAGTCCCGGCTCATTCCTTGAGTCTTTTAGAACAGGCTTCCAAGTGGCCGAGCGGCGGCTCATTAAATATCTGACTACTATAATCTGAAATGCAATCTTAAGCAAATTTAAAAAAATTTAAAAAAGCCCCAAATTTTTAAACACAGTCTGATGTTAGTGAGAGTCTGAAACTGATCCATTGCTTATGAAAAAAGGACATACACATTTGTTTAGCTGAATAGTTAGTTATATTAGTTGAAAAGCCCTAAAATAAATAAATACATGATAAATACATGATTTGTTTAGATGTTAATGATCATCCAAACCAGCTCAATATGCAACTGCAGTAGTGACAAAAATAATGGGACATGTTTAAAAAGCTGAATTTATTTATTAGACAGTTATTATTTGTCAGACACATAACTATCTCAGCAAGCTTTCTATGTATTTATTACATGCTTTTTTGTCACAAAGATGGTATAGTAAGTGGTAAATTGTGTTTGAAAGCTCATTTTGGTGTTTTCATTATTGTTTTCCGGAGCGCCATTGAACGCAGCAGGCTACACACGGCTTACAAGCACGTAACAAGCCGCTGTCTTCTTCTATGAAAGGGTAAGACGTTAAACTCTCCCAAATAAAGCGCGATGTCAGGCTGTGTCCTGAAGTGGAGCTCTGTGGAGGACGTGGACAAAGTCACACAGCTGCACCACGCGTTATTACGCACCGCATCAGGAAGGTTCCGGACTGAGATGAGCTGAGTGCAGCTGAATTGTTTGTGCGTGAGGCACGAGAGGAGTCATCCAAAGACTGTGGTCATACTACAGACGAGGGCTTTCAGTTATTTTCACAGGTCTTAGGAGACTGAACACGTAGTGAACTCGTTCCTACATGGACTTTTGACCAAGATTTATTGAACAGTGCTGCCTCTGACCCCTCTTTATGTGTCCACAATCATCCTCCGCCAGTTTATTGTCGATTTTTTTTTTGGCCACAGACCCACACAAGTTAACCAGGCGCTATTAAGGAAAGTAAAATGAGTAAACTTGAGGCAATCAAAAACAGCCCACCTTCTCAGAGCCACATAAAGACAAGCGACTACGGTAAGATCACTGTATTAAAATAATTCTACATTCATTAGAAACATTGCTATAAGTGTGTCAGACTCAAATTAATGAGTGAATGACTGAATTTGGCTCAGACCCTCACCGCTCACGGCTGCGCGCCCTGCTTTGGAAGCGCGCAGCCGTGAGCGCCAATTTGGACTTAGACAGATGCAGTTTAGAGTCAAAGTGTGTTTGTCAGACACAGAGAGGCATTAAGAGCATACCATTAAATTAATTTTAGGTAGAGATAGGTTTAGCTTTACCTGGATATTATCTGTGGGACTCTATAATGTAATCAGTCAATTTTCAAAATCATCTAGCAGGCCAGAAATTACTGGCTGCGGGGCAGAATTGTCCCGCAGACGGTGTAACGGGGGTGGTTTGGACCCAAAAGCAGTACACAGTAGAATGGGTACAGTTGGTAATAACCTTTATTGCCACAATAGCAAACAGGGAGCGGAGCAGAAAGAGTCAATACAGCGTTCAGGTCTCTCTTCAGGCCGAAAGCCCGCACACAGTCTCTAAAGCACGGGGAAGGGCTGAGGAACGAGTTCGGTTCCCCGGCCACGTGGAATGAGAGAGAGGAGCTTACTGTGGTCGCCGAAGCCGTAGCGAGGAGTCCGCAGCCCGTAGAGTCCGCCGGTCGTGCTGAGGTGCAGACGAGGGAAGAACAGAGGAGCGGTCCGTGACAAGGGGGGGGTAGCAGTTCGAGGAAACAGAGGCGCCGACGAGGAGCAGGCAGGGGGTGAGTCGAGGCCAGGCGGAAGAGTCGTTACCGGGAGAGCAGGACGATGCCAAGGACGCCGAGGCAGAGCGCGTGGTCAGAGACGGAAGACAGGTGAGTTTACCGGGAGGCAGGCGAGGAGAGCAGGTCGGGGACAGACGAGGCCGGCAACAGGAGATCAGGCAGGAGAAGAACGCTGGAGAGTCGTGCATAATGCAGAGGAACAATCTGGCAGAGTGTGTGTGAACAGGTGAGTCTTACACACCGGGCTGATAGGCAGATGAGCTGCAGCTGCAGCAGCGGGTGAGTGAGGAGGGGTGAACCGGTGGGAGTGGCTGGCAGGTAGAGAGGGGCCGAGGTGAGGGAATACTGGGGCAGTGGAGTATGAGGAGAGCCAGGGAAGATGAAACTGTGACAGACGGTGGTTTCTGACCCCTGGCCTTTAGCAACAATCAGCTGACATGACAACCATGATAAAATCTCACTTTTATAAAATAAAACTGAACTATGCAGTTTATTGGGCCAATGAAAAATTAAACATTTTCTCTGGACACACTAAATGGAGACTGGTATTTAAACTAGTATAAAAATTATCCGCTTACATCTTTTTTACTGCATTCTTTTCAAAACACTTGTGGTTCATTGTGAGTAGACAAAGCCCACAGCTGGTTTCCTTCAGAGGACTCCTCCCAAGGAAGGATCCTGGCAACTGGTAAACAGCACTTTAATTTTTAAAGGAAGCCATCATAGGAGGAGTCTCAATTGATGTCCCACCCATGTCCCGCCCATGTCCTCTTAAACAACCAATCAGCCGAGAGCCCGCCAAAAATCAGTCGTGTGTATCAAAAATGTGTAAAAATGTGCAGTACCACTAGAGTAGAGTAGGGGGAGCAACTCATACACAAGATACACAAAAAATCAGGCTTGGGGGACTATATGGACTTCGAAAAAAAATGAGAATATATGTTATTTAGACTCTAAAAAAGCAGAAAAACTTGCTAGGTTTATGCGGACATTGGCATGGTCCTGCTAATCCCCTGAGGTCCTTGTAACGCTGGTATGTAGTCAGGTCATTTGTCCCAGTAAACCATAAAAACCAACGCACACACACACACACACGCACACACACACACACACACACACATAAAACATGTAAAATCTCAATTCAGTTTTATATACTACACATTTAGGCGAGGCAATGGAAGAAAAAGGCAGTGAGCCTGAAGTTTTCCTGGAGGCCTGGCAGATGATTTTAGTGAGACAAAAGTCGAATAAAGAAGTGTAAAAGACTTGGCCAGAAAGCTGCTGGAAGCCATTCTACTGGAGTGGAACTTCAAGAGATCCCATTATCAGTCTCTCTGTTTCAAAGATCTCTCCTACCCTCTGCTACGATCAATACTTGTTTTTTACAGCCATCCTGTGGTCAAAGAAGCTGAGAAGTTCATTCTGTGAGTGTGAATGTGTTTGATAAGTGAGGTAGCTTCTGTTATGAGTGGCCAATATTAAGCCAGTAAAATAATGTAATTCTGAAGGGTTGGGGCAACAAAGCTTCTGATAAGCCTCAGGTCATCACAAAGACCAACACATTGTGGAGATTTTCTGAGCTCAAGTCCTCTTTGGTAAAAGGACGTGCTGTAAAGATTAAAGTCAGTCCCTGGGAGATCTGCCAGGCCTGCAACTGTAGCTTCAAGATGAGTTTTTGATGTTTCTGAAAATCACAGATTTTAAATGGTTTTTGCAGTGATGCTGACATTAAATGCATGAGGCATCAAATCTGAGCCATGTCTGCAAGGCAACAGACCTATACTCCGATTTGTCTACTCCGCTAGGTGCACAGTAAGCTGTACTGTATCTCTTTGAAAATCCTTCAACAAAAATGGTCTTGAAGTAGTCACCCTTAAAAGATCACAGTTCATTAATAAGACTTCCATTTGATGCCATTTCATTAACAATACAGTCACAGCGGCAGCCTTTTACTGCAGGGCCACTCCAGAATTAACATAAACATCTTTGGGCAGATGCCAAATGATTCTTCCCTTGGCCCGTCTACTGCCTCTTACTTTCTCCGCTGTAAACGAGCCTGTGATATTCCAAGAGGAGCTCAGCACTATCCTCCCATCGATCGGCCCAGCAGATTAATATCAATCGTTATTTTTTTTTTCTGCCTTTACGATGGCAGCTGGGAGTCAGAGGAAGTTCATCCTGTTTAGTATGCCTTCCGTGGTCCCTCTGGCTTATTTGAAAAATCTGTGTGTAACAACTACAGCTTGGGATGGCAGGTGAGAGAAAGAGCCTCAAATATTTTACGAGGAAGCAGCAGGTCTGAACAGTGTGAGGTCAAGAGTAAAAAGAGGCACAATATAGGAAAAAATAGGCAACTTTCTTGATTTGTCTTTATAATATTCCGTTTTATATATGAGCAAGTGTGGCCAGACAGGTTCTCTTATTTTTAACTAAAGAGCAGCTGTAAGTCATGCTAAAAGTACGATGCACTCTATTCCCAGTGTAAGAACAGCAATACAGCTGAGCCAAGCAGTCTCTCCTCTACTATGACTGGTGGTATTTTTCTGCTTCTGTTGCCAAAAAGACGCTGAGCCAAACTCATATCATCTGGCACCATCTTTGAAAGTCATCCAAAAGAAAAAGGTGAGCTCGCATCCCACATAGAGTACGCATTTTACAACGCGCAGGGTTTCCCCAGCTTTGCACACAAACAACTGCGTCACGCAACATCAACATATCCCGGCAGACTTTGTGATTTAGTGAGTGCTACTGTTGCCGCATAAAACTTAGACAGAGACGAATAAAAGGAGTCCTGTGCTTGCAGTTGCTGTGGTGGACTGTGTGGCTCCTCATGGCCAGCGGCAGACGTGAGTTGTGCTTTATTAGCTTCAGTGCTGGAGTGACCCTGGCCTGTCTGTACCCGAAATCACCTGACATGAGTAGAAATACAAGCGGCTGTCTTGATCAAGCTTACCCTGCACAAGTATTATTGAGGAGATGATCAACTCAACACATGCCCACGGCTCTGTCACATGATTCCTATTACAATCACTTTAGCGTCACTTTAAAAGCAGGATTTATTTGATGAGATTTGTCCTGGGATGCTATTCTATTACTAAAGTGGACATTTAGTAGGGAGTTTATGAGAGATCAAAAATTGTAGAAGGGAAACACATCAAACTAAAAATATATTGGACATAAATGCACACATCTGTCTGTTATATTTGAAGCAAGGTGGATTTGAGTTAGCTAAGGCTGCTAATAGGGCCAGGGCCAACGAATGAGGCTTCTAAAACAAACAAACAAAAAAATACTTTTAGTTAGTGTTCCATGACACGGACAAAAATTGCATTGTTCCTCCTGGGTCAGAAGTTGGACTAACAGGCAGATTCTCCTCTCCAGTACCACATCGGCTTCTTAACTACCTCAGTGATTTTGGATTGGGTAATGAACGAACCAACCTCAGCCCCCATCCTCTGCTTTGTCAATGGAAGGCAGGCCGCTGGGATTGACTGAAAAAAAGATTATCAACCAGAGATAATAATAACACCTAGAAATAGACGGTTCTGCCAAATGCATCTTGATTAACAACTATCGTAAACTGTATTTAAAATGGCAACACATACGGTTCACATCAAAGAGCAGTCAAGAGTATCTTAACTTTACATTGACACAAAAACTCTGAAATCATTGACCTTCAAAGCTGAGAATATAGAGAGTATGAGATACTATAAGCCATTGGAAATTTCAAACTGAGAAATGTTGAACAGTTATCTATTAAAAACATGTTCCAATCAACAGTTTAAAGTTTGTTTTAAAGTAAGAACTAGAAGCTTCAGTGCAAAGGTCAACCCTATTCCCTCAGATAAGCCCAAGACAGATCTTTTTCAAGGGTCTCATTGTAAATCGAAACTCATTTTTGCTCAGGATTTTAAATCAAGAATAACCAAGACCACAAGAGTGTCACATGTTGAATGTGTTTAATTGTTGTTAATGGGTAAAAAACTTGGACTTGGATTGTTAAATTTACTCGTTACCTCTAAAAGACCATGGTAAACAGGAAGTACTCGGGTCTCACTGGTCTGTGTGTTCCTGGACCCCACAGATCTCACCCACACATGCACACACATATTTGGTCAGCTAAGCCCTGGAAAGGGGTTTTGGATAATACTAATCGCTTTGGGAGTTAGAGGTGGATTTAGGATGGAGAAAAGCGGGTGTGTGTATGAAGTCTGTAATGATGCAGGGCAAGCAGGGAGAGTGGGAAAAAAAAGCAATGATATGGAAAAGGAATACAGATCTGAGGGTCGAGTCTAAGAGAGTGAAGGGAGGCAGAAAAGAGCACAAGTAGTGGCAATTAATTGAGGAAATTGAGGCTACTGTAAAGAACACGAGGAGAGAAAATGATGAAATAGCATAGATGCACATTAAGATTAAGATAACTTGGCCAAACACTGCTAGCAATGGAAGATTTTCTTTTTTCTTTTTTTTGCATTAACATAGTGTGGAAGTAATTTTCTAGTTGCAGTTCAGTGCTTTTGGGACAGGGTGCAGTTCACTGGCTTGCCCTTCAGCTAGTGTTAAAAATAAAGACATTTATTCAAGATTCAAGGCAAGGAAGACAGGCTAGTGTTCATACTCGCACTCTCTTCATCAGTGTTACGATTCTGCTGCACATGAACAAACCGCACTTAAATGGATACTGTCAGGACACTGGGAAGACACAGCTGAGTTGAAGAGGTGTATAAAGATTCAGAACAGTGAAGCTGCTGTGTTTTTGCTGGTAATGCTATTTCAACTGCGAGCGATCACCTCTAAAACCCTGGCAATGAAATTCCACCTGTGATGCACACACAGCACTGGCCAACAGCCACTATTGTGCACAGTTAGGGACATAAACACATGCGCGAACACACCGACAAACACACACACAGATGCACTCGCACACAATGAGTTGGCCAGGTCCTGCTGGGTGGCTGAAATGAATACTGCAGAGTCACACGTGAGAGAGCTCACCTGGCGTCCGGCCCGGATCCGCCACACTGCAGTGGGCCAGTCTCATCATCATCACACCGCCCACCCCTCTCTGCCCCTGATGTGTTCACTGTCTTTCTGCTTGGAGATGTGCCAGGTTAGACATTTAGCCTACAACTCTGTCCTTTGTGCCACAGATCTAATCCATTCATTGCTGCGGCGAAGCAGACAGGAGGACTGAGACGGAAGTTAAGCACAGTAAATACAGTTTTCAAAACAAATGTAAGGTCCATTAAGAGCAATCAAAACTATTCACTATTTTTTAATTCTGTTCATATTGAATTCCTGGAGATGTGCTAACAATTACTGTAGAGAATAATAGAAGACTGCGTTTTGACCAAAAATTGGACGATCCCTTAAAAAAAAAAAAAAAAAAAAAAAAAAAAGCTAATTTGAAAAGCAATAATAGAGCAATATGAATTGTATTTGCATGTTTACCAATTAATTATTTTTTAGCTACATGCAAATTCCATGCTTATTTGCTGATTATTTTTATGCAGCATTTGGGCTGCCCTCTGTGCACCATGGTTACCATTAACCACCACCATTAATACCACTGTTTACACTTTTTGTACTGCCATTACTGCAGCTATTCTGTTGACACTTTGCACTGATTTGTTATGTGCCTTATGTTGTATTTACATTTTGTACTATATATTTAGTTTTTACTTTTTTTAGTCTTATAAGTTATTTTTTTGCATCCTTACTTGTGTTTCTTCATTGCACTATTTTTTTATGTACAAAGGGAAGAGAGTAACGTAATTTCAGTTCTCTGTATGTGCTGAACACAGAATTGACAATAAAGTAGACTTTGACTTTATTTAAAAACACTCAGTTTAAGTGATGTGCATAATAGTACTGTGTATGTCCATGTTAAAGCAGAAAATCACATTCTGTTAGCTCTTTGAACGGTTCGATTGTGTGTAGGTATATGTCATCTTTCAAAGGGAACAATGAAACCATTCTTGCAAGGGTACAGCAAGTTTTATCCAATATCTCTACAATCATAAATAAATTATATTATTGTGCACTGGCATATCGAGGGGACGCCCAAACTTCCATGCCTCATAACTATAACAGAAAATGATGTTGATGTTTACAACTAGAACACAATTCAAGCATGTTTCTGGAGTCATTGATTTTCATACACTACAAAAATGAATGGAATAAAATGTTTTGAAGACAAGTGGGGGGAACCATTCAAAATCGAAACCTCATATTTGTCTCATTCTTGTGTGTGGCAGACATTTGAGGCTGTGCTCAAAATTGAAGTCTATAAAGAATAATTAGAATAAAAGCATTAGGGCTGTCTCTGGAGTTGGTTTGATTTCTGAATATGCCTGAATGTTTGTTTTTTCTGATTGAATTACATTCGATTAGTCTCTTGAAGTGTCAGCCACATTTGTTAAGTAGGAAAAATGACCAACATTCATGCAGTGAACATACATTCATCTTATGTTTCACACATAATAAACTCATTTACTCCGTATTTTCTACGTTTTTCTTGAAGTTGTATTTATCATAGAAATGCAGACTCTTGTTTCCAATAATAGTAAATAACATGAAAACATAATTTAGTGTGTGGCATAGAGGGATGAAGCAGTGTAATGTGTGCATTTTTGAGTATGTATAATTCACAGTTTCTATACTTGACCACATCACTTTGTGTTTACATAAATAACAAAATGTGGAGCTGCTTCTTTTTTTCATGTAACAGGACAGAGGGTTAAATTGTTGGTTGAATGGTTGACCTCTGACTATTGCCAACATTTACAATTGGTCAGCACATTGTCTGCATTGAGCAGTTTAGTGACTAACAGCGTAACAATTAGAGGATCAATCGAAACACATTCACACAAAACACCTCTGTGTCAATAACTGATCCTATGAATTTTGGGCCATGATCCATCTGTTAGTAAAGTAATGTATGTGTTGAAACTAGTGGTAGAAATACATAAATAAAATAAATAAATAATAATAATAAATCTTTCATAGACAAACAACACATAAGTTGTCATCCTGCTACTGCAAAATAGCTACTAAATTGCTTTATAGATGCTTCCAATAAATGAATAAATAATGAAATGAAAATATACCTCAAAATTTGATATAAGCCGGCAAGCTATACATTTGATTATACTTTGATTTTGGTTATGACTCATTTTCTGACAGGAAAAGCCTGAGGCACAAAAAGTATGCTCTTTAATCTAACTTTAATTTACACTTTGACATGGGATGCAATAAAATGTAATTTGTAATTCTTACAGTGTGTCAGCTTGTCAAAAACAGGATACTTCATCCATGTGACTTTTGTTTACGAGCCTCGAAATGGAAAGTGTGAAGGTAATCAAAGCCAACACAAATGCAATAAAGCAAACTTACAATAGTTTGGACCAAAGAAGGAAGATTGCGTCCCCTATTTCAAAAAAATCAAGCTGTGAATGTGCAATTTAATGCTCAATACATCATGAAGATCAGCATGGATTGAGCCATTTTCTATTTGTTCCCTCACATTCAGCAGTGACAAGGCAGCCACCAGGAGAGTGTGTATTCCTCCATCGATCCTATAATTCAGACTCACCTGTCACCTCGATGCATACATTTCTCCGTTGCAGAACAGCCTGGTATACGGCCATTTATAACATAATGTCAGGGGGACTGTAAATATCACCGCGCAGCAAAAAAGTTAAACAATGCAAACTGTAAGATAAAAGTCCTTGGAGGAAGCAGAACAAGAATAATACAGGGTTTTATGAATAAAATGAGCCCAAGTCTTCATCTGCTGGTAACAACATGTCCTTTCCACATAACAGGCAGCACAATATGCCACCTTTCAGGAGCACACAATGGTATTATTTTTTATTTGAAAATAAATCGAATGTTTAGTCTCCCTGAATGATTGTGAATGTCTGTGTGCATATACTGGGAAATGTTTAAGTCCAGGACAACCTTGTGCGCTGGAGCTGCACTGTTTTATCCTTGTGTGAATGTGTGTGTTTGCCCCGTTGTGCACAGACTAGTGTGTGTTACTATAATTAATCACAATTATCAGGTTGACTAATGCAGGTGCAGTCTCACTGGGAGAGGCCATTTACAAGCTCAGCAGCACAAAAATACGATCCAAAGACAAAATGGTGTGAAAAGAAGCAGAACTACTCTACACCCACAGCAATAACAAGACAGTTTAAATTGTAAAAGGTCCCGTGTGAGAATTATAGATGTAAAGTTAGGATACAGCGAGTCCCCAGGTTCTCCATCACATAAATAACATGAGAAGTCAATGGTCCTGTTTCACAAAGGAGGTTGAACCAACTCAGAGTTTAAATCTTAAATCAGAGTTGTCCTCCTCAGTTCAGCCACACTTAAGAGTTTCCTGCTTCAGAAAATAGGTTTAGAGTTAGTTCAGTCAACTCTGACTCAGTTCACCATTAGTTTAGCAGAGAAAAGTTATTATCAATGGAGCCAAGAGAAGAGGATTCACCATGGCAATAGTAGACAAACAGAGACTGCCATGTTAGAGGACAGTAAGGTCATGTGACTGAGGAGAGACTATATTCAGGTTTAAATTAAAGAAGTGTAGAGGAATGCCTACACAAGTATATTAAACAGTATGACTCAAATAAAATAAACCAAATAGAAACATACTAAATAACCTTACCATCTTATTTTAATAGCCTCTATTTATATCAGTGTGATGGTGATCACTGCTTTAATTGTGCCTTTTTTGGTAAATCTAGTAAAATTTGACACTAACATTACAGTATAACTGTGTGGAGCTTTTAATGATCTGACATTGAGAAAAGGCATACTGCTGCAATAGAACTGTAGTATATGTTAATATAAATGCCATCTATTTATGCCAGCATCAGCATTTTGAAGATGATCAAATTTGATATGCGTGAATTTAAATACATACATACATATATATATATATATATATATATATATATATATATACATACATACATACATACATACATACATACATACATACATACATACATACATACAAACAAAGTGTATTTACAGTTTTCCTGTAACTGAAGAAACAAATGGTCCAATCATAGAACTCTTCAGGTGCAGCAGAAGAGGAGACAACAACAAACTCTGGGTTAGAGGAATTAAACCTGCCACAGTCCAGGTCGGGTTCACACAGTGAGTTCCCTCAGTAACTGGCTCAGAGTTTAGTTTTACTCTCTCTGTGAAACTGAAAACTCAGAGTTCCCTCTTTCCAGGGTTAACATGCTCTGAGTTTGGACTGAACCTGCTTCTTGAAACAGGATCATTATGAGCTGTTTTTTCTCTTCCCAAGGCCATTGGGTGATAGAGCAAAAAATAAGTGACAGCGTGCCTGTCAGTATTTCCATTTATACACAGCATGCAACAATACATTTCATTGTCAAACTAATGTGAATATTTTGTACTGTACAACATATCCTTTGGAACCATAGAAAAATATTTTCTAAACCTCAAAGAGATGTTAGTGTGGGTTGAGTCATTGTCAAAAATGAAGTTGTTGTGTGCTCACCACTCAATATAACATTGAACTATCATTTAAAGTTCTATAGGCAAATTGTTTTGCAATAGCATACAATCAACATACTGCACACTGGGGCACAAAACTGATATTTGAAGATAATGGAATCTTGTTGTATAGTGTATAGTTATAAGTTTTTATACTTAAGGCCATTTGTTTTTACACTTTGGGTCATTTGGTAGAATACACCCAAAATCTGTGAAATTCTTGAAGTTATAAAAAAGTTATGAAAACAAGGTGATCTTTGGGAAGGGAAGACTAAGCAGAAAGAAAAAATCAATTCAAAAATGATTCTTCAATTACCTTTAAGAACAATAGACACTTTAATGGTGTAGTCGACCACTAGAACTTCACTGGAATAAACCTGATGTTTTGCAGCTTGTGTTGCCTTCCATCACTATAGGCCTAATTCCAAAAGGAATTCCCAATTTTTAATTAATACATTTAGTTACATACTGTGTAGTTCTTTTTGGGGGCACGTTTGTTGTCAACTTATTAGTTGCATAGGGAACAACTCCTTATATTCTTGCTTAAACTGGGGGCATAATAAATGTTGCAAACCCCAAACAAGGGTAGTTTATTTGTGACACCATATGTTAATGCAATGAATAAAGCACTGGTGGATGACAATGTAGCTCCCCACTTCAAAGTGACATTATTCATTCCTCTCTTTTTGCATGTTTTCTGGCAGTTTATCAAGCACAGATGCAAACTGGCACATGTCCCCTCTTCCTTGGTAGGAAAAAAGCCAAACTTCTCATCAAAGCAAAAGGGGGCAAGTTAAAGTTCAGCACAACCAATAGAGGGCCAGCTTATCCTGTCTTCATAGGGGAGGAAGAAGGGAGGAGGAGAGGGGGAAAGAGGGATAGCAGAGTGCACTGACAGAATAAGAACGAAGGCATCCATTGGGCCTGTTGAAACGCTAATGAGAGTCTAAATCCACTACTGGCTAATTAACTGTGATACCCTCACCCTGTGGCATAAGGACGGACGGAACAAGGGAAGGGCAGATGTGGAGAGTAAACAATAAGGAAGGATAGATGGATGGAAAGAAAATAAGAAATTCAAGGGCACAGGAAACATAGGGTACTAGGGGGGGATTGGAAGAAACTCAAAAGTCTGCAAAAATGTCACAGGTAAGAGGCAGTAAAGATGAAAGAGGAAGGTGGGAGGAGAGAAGTGAGGCTGACTGGATAAATCACAGAGGAAAGGAAAGAGGGAGGAAAGAATAGGAAAAAGGAGGTATGGACTCAAACTTTTAACAGGTCAAAATTGAAAAAAAAGCCTCAAAAGTAAATTGGAGTCAATGAATCCTCTTTTTTTTGCATATGGAAAATAAAGAAGTGTCTATGCGTCTATCAGAAGGTGCTGTGTTAAACGGCGCTCCACACTTTCACCCCCCCCACCCCCCTCCGTCGCCATCCCCCCGTTTACATGTGGAGCATGTTAATCGATTGGCTCGCTGTCGGAGTAAACAGACAGCAAAGCAATAGATGTTGAATGAATCATGCATCAGTGTAGGCGGGCGAGTGTGAACGCCTTTTCAATTGTTTTGGGGACTTTTTTCACAAACCAAACTTTGCTTACTATACTTCTAGTTTAGTAGCAGGCCTAAAAATTTGGTTGAAAAAGCATTTAAACAGAACATGACCGAAGATTGTGGCTGTTTTCGGAACGGGTGAAGTGATGTTTGAAGTGAGGATGAAAGGGTCAGTGAAGCTCATAGTGATCCTCATCGAGCTATTGCAAAAAAGACCCCACTGACTAATGTTTAGGACGCTCTATAAGAACGTTGAGGAAAATCCTTGTAACTATTAGCACAAAGTTATCCTGCTCACGCTGTCTTTTTTTTTTTCCAAAGTACATCTGTAGTATCTACATTGAGGCAACAATCATAATATTTTATGAATGAATATGATGCTCATGCACTTGATGGGCATAAACTTCTTTACAAAACAAACTGTGGGCACTGGAGTCCACCTGTGTAACCAGTGATTATGATGCAATATTATATAATCTAAATAACATGGCAAGTACAGTGCAGGGTTAATTGTTGTTAGTCTCACAAAGAAGAAAATAAAACAACTGATATAGACTTTATATAAGGTGATTAACATATGTAATTGTGCAATTTCATTCCTAGTAACTTTCGCTACTGTTAAATGTTGATATATTTTTCTTAAGAAAGGCACTAACGCTGCCAATGAATGCCCTCTGAGCAGATGCATCCTCTCAGACTTTGCTTGGGACTTTATTATGGTGAATTTTGTTGCCAGGAACCAGCAGCTGTCCAAGTTATTACACTTTTAGTTTCTTCCATGCTGGCTTTACTTCCAAGCCACGGTTGTTGCCCCTTGGTCAACACACACAAACACTCCGAGTGTAACATGGCTGGAAAGGATCTTTGGTATTCCGAGCGCTGTGGGCTCCATGAGCACCATGAGCTTGGCTGTTTTTCTGACAGCGTGACCTTTTGTTATATATTCCTCCAATCACATGGCCCTAAGTACTGGCATCATCACAAACACACACTCAGGGAGGTTTGTTTATGTGCCCCATGTGAAGTCTGGCCTGGAAGACTTGTGACGGCCGCTAGTGTAGCTTGACCAAACAGAGAGCAGTGGATACAAGTTGTGTGTGTGTGTGTGTGTGTGTGCTCTTCTGACAACCAGTACATAGTTTAATCCAAGCAGGTGGTCACTGGATTACATGTATGTTGACTATGGAAGAGCGCTCATGGGCTGTGGATTCATTTTGTCCTCCTCGTCATCCCATTTGTCAGCATGCCTGTCCGTCTAGCTGTTGTCGCCTGTCTTCTTCCGTTTGCTTGTCTGCCTATTGGACTGTCTATCTTTCACCTGGACTCTCTTTTTTGCCACAGCTGTCTTATTTTCCATCTTAATACGTGTCTAACTCTCCGTCCAGCTGTCTGTCTGCCTGTCAGCCCCCTCAGGTGTCAGTCTCCGTTAACTATTTGTCTTTGCTGTCTGTCTTCTTCATTTGTTGTTGTCAGTCATGCACTCTGACATGCGCCGCTCTTCTCTCTTCCTCCTGTAGCCCTCATAACAAACTGCCATAATGTCTGGGAACCGCCTCGGGGGTTCTGCTTGTCGGCCTGATAATGTGTGTAATAATGCCTCTGTGTTTCCTTAGCAACACCATGGAGACGCCTCTCCCTCTTTCCTCACTACATGTGTTTGATTCGTCGCAGAGAGAGAGGGGGAAAAATGAGGCGCTGTCAGTGGGGTGGCTTTAAATTCTGCTGTTTCATTGGCGCAGTTCTGGAAATGGTCAACGGAGGGCGCTAGAATGCAAGGGAAAGACATGGCAAATGGCAGCCAAACATGCACTGGTCTCTGTCAACAGTAGCTACAGTGTGCAGAGGTGGGTAGTGAGTAATGTCATTTGTTTCAGTAAGTTTTTGCATAGATTGTACCTTTAAAAGTACATTTTCTTAAACATCCTTCAATTAGATTCCTGTATTTTTAAGAAAATGTGAACACCCAGCATGAGATACAGTTGCATTGAACAGCTCCTGACTGGTATTTTGATTTTATTTTAACTTTTTTTCCCCCACACTCATCATCAAAGATGCTTCATCAACAACATTAAACAATTGCTGACACAAAAAACGGTCTTACAATACTGTTTTTGACAAATATAACGTGGTATAAGCAGTATTGCTGTATTACTTGAATTTGTGTATTAAATCATGTGACCCAGTGCTTTACGAAATACACAGTTTTACTTCTGCTTTAGTCATTTTGATTTTAAAGTCACCGCACTTGTTGTTGAATGCCTATTTTGCCTACTCTATCTCTGACATTGTGCTTCTGCAGGGATCTCCAATGAACTCCGACGGAATGGATTTCTTCTTTTTCTGCTTCATCTCTCCCAATATCCATCTATCAGTGGCCTCTATTTTGTTATTTAGAGCATGTTAGCGCAGACACAAGTTTGCGAGCCATAAGTCAATGCGGACTCCTGCGAATTGTTGTGATGGAGAGCCCCAGACTCTGCAGCGAGAATTATGATCAACAATCAATAGGGCCTGCATTGACGCTTCGCACATACACACAGACACACAGACACACACAAGGCTTCCATCACTTTGATGCGTTTGTCACTGTACCTGTTTTTAATCAACTTCCAAGGCCACACACACACTTTCGTCATCTTGTCTCTCACACCAGCGATAGAAGAAGGAGAGAAAAAAAGAAAGTTACCAATAAATTATTATTGATCTCTTAGTGTTGGCTAGTAAGTCTGGGGATGGATCATACCAGTAATTTTCACAGTCTCACCGTTTATCACGTCAACAGTTTGTTTTTATGTGCAGTGTCTAGTGCAGTGGACTTCAGACTTTTTGCCATTTTGTTGTTTGTAATTTAATGTTGCCTGAAGTCACAGCTGTAAATATATGCATGACATTAACATTTGAAAGTGCTGTGGTCCCAGATTCAGTTCCAGATCAAACATTTGGACAGACCTGATGCCATCTTTTTCTCAGGTTTGGGCAGTGGATTGGTCCTAATACCCAGGACAATACTTAGCTTGCAACAGGATATTTGACTAATTAGGTGTAACTACAAAATAAAAGCCTTTGTTTATATGTAATTAAAAGATTAATTTCTCTGACGGTACATTTAGATAAAATGTTCACACTTGACTTGGCTATTGATTTAGCAACTTTACATAAAATATTGTTGTTTTTTGGTGTTGTTTTTTTTTTTTTTTTATAATCCTCATTAGCTATCAAAGCAGTTGCTACTCTTCCTGGGTTTCACATTCTAAAAATACAAAAACACTAAAAATAGAAAAAGATGAAGTGATATTTACACAATTAGCATAAATACATCACATAAAAATACAAATAAGACAAAATGTGTGCAATATACCATTAGCATAGACCTGCCTATGCATACATACACACATATATACGTACATACATACATACATACATGCACACATATATTCATTAATAAATACATTCACACAGTCAGTCAAATGGCGTAGTATAGGTAAGATTTCAGTACCTTTTTGAAGGCATGGTGTCTATGGTAATTGTTGGTTGGTGTTGTTATGCCCAGACAAAACCATAAATACTGTTGGAATAAGGAGACACAAATCCCATTAGAGATGAAACATGAGTTCACGAGAACAAGACGAGATCTTTACACTATTTACAGCTGATCGAAGGCTGAGGTTGTTCTGTACGTGCCTTTAGTGCTGGTGTTGGCCACAGTGAACGGAAAAGTTTTATTTTCCAGTGTTTAAATATTGCTTGTGTCTTGTCTATCACACTTTTGCCGTTTCTTGTTTCCACCGGAAAACCAAAATGTTGCCACACGGATGATTTAAAAATGGCGGGGGGCATCTTTAATACTAAATCACCCTCACACTCCATCATGCTGAAATCACAAGGCAGCTTTTTACCTTGATGAGAAATTTCGTCACGTTTTGATTTTGTCAGATCTTGTGGTGCGAGATCTTGTCACACCCCTAAAGAATACCATTTACATCGAAGCATGCAAAAATGAATGTATAAACCCTTGAAAGATCCATTCGATTTGCAAGACTGGGTTTGTTATTAAACGCACAGGGTCCAGTGTGTGGTATTTTAAATCAGTTAGAGCTTGTCACTTTGTGTGCTCAGCTATAGCCTGATTACTTGCAGAAGGTGGAATCAGAGTCCTTAGTTTAAACTGAGCTGTAGATTTTGATTAAATCTCCAATGTTGGGCTTTCTTTTTAAGGTTCTGGTCACACACCACAACAAAAAAATCACAGCCACAGCATAGAGAAAGAAAGAACCAGCAACTGCCTCATATTGGTGTAACTACGCAGACGTTTCAGACTTTAAAATCATTAATTAATAGTGAAGAGACCTGAAAAAATACAAATAAAAGAACAAATATGACAGACACAATAAGTCAGGACTGTGATTCACACATAAATCCAACCAAAGCTTTGTGTGGATAATTAATCTGCAAAGCCTCACGCAAAATTAAAATTAAAAAACAATGTCATATCACTTGTTTTTGCATCTTTTTTTAAGCAGTTCCCAGATAAATACTACTGAGCCTCTTCTCTGCAGGATTTCAAGAATATCAGACAGAAATCGAATGCGTTCAGAGGATTTGCTGTAACACTTTACTTTTATTGTGTTTTCAAGTCACATGCAATTATGTCAAAAAGCAAAGAAAACAGTGCCACCTGAAGATCAAATGCTCCTTTTATCAAACGTACCCACTGACTCAACAAAGCCGCTGGGCCAGTGTGGAGGTGGATAGTTCTGTGTAGTTTTGTTGCCCTTTGCTCATCCTCTATTTTTGTTAAGAAATTGATTAACCCTGTAATGTCAGGGGCCAATTGACCTACATCTTTTCAATGGAAGAAATGACTTTTTTTTTTCCTTCTAGACTTTCTGTCACGTGGAATGTTAGATTTGGATATAATGTTGATGTCAAAGGTCAGTGTGATCAAAGGACTTGTATTGATCCCCCGTTTTAAGTTGTGTTTGTGTCCTTGTGGGTTTGACTGATGGTTCGTTCAGCGGGGACAGTTAGCTGAGCATGGAGGGTCATCAATAGGTCAAATTCGGATTCAAGTAAAAAAAAAAAAACAGTTGCACATTCTCTGGTGGCAGACTCTAATCAATACAGAAGTTACTGAATTTACAGAAGCCAGTAATAGACAGGTTTTTGCTTTCAGGCAATTACAATAGAATATCTAAACATTTTCAAAGCACACATGACCCAGGAGAAAAAACACACACATTGAATGTAAAAGTTTTCATATTGTCATTTATGTTATATTACTGATTTGTGATGCTATTCTTTCATACATAACACACAAAACCATTCCACCTTAAAGAAATCAAAACAGCTGATGCTCTGATTTTTATCAAAAGCTGATTGAAGTCTCAGATGTTGATGACATACAGCACTAGCCGCCTGGTCAGTCCCATTGAAGGTCATGTGATTATAAATTGTAAGGGTTCATTTTAACAGCAAGTTTTGATTTAGTTTTAGTCTTAGTTTTTTGACTAAAATGCAATTTAGTTTTAGTTCTAATTTAGTCATCTAATCCTTATTAGTTTTAGTCTAGATTTAGTCAACTAAATATCATAAGAATTTAGTCGGCTATATAAGAGTTCTTGTTCTCATTAATAACTTTTATTCAGTAGTCAACGAAATTAACACTGAATCGCAGATGGGCTTGATTAGACATAGAACAGGACAGGTAATTTCCTCATTTTGTTTATGTTTCATGTCTAAATGATTGAGCTCTTTTAACTATTTGTGCACAAGTTTTTTTTACTTTACTGCCACACGACACAAAGAAAACTGTTCTTCTGCAATGTTCTTGCAATGTTCTTGAGACACAAGAAACAGAGGCTGAGTGCAGAAGAAGGGGTGATTCGTCCTATGACAAAATGAAAGAGTTTACTGTGCTGATAAAGCATATCTTATGGTTTTCCTATACATTGTTCATCAACACTCCAATATGTGTATTGAACTTGAAGCTCCTTCTGTGTGTTCCTTTGTCATGTTTTGGAAAACTGAGACCAAAAAATCTGTTATAAAACCATGCCTTCCCTCATTGTTTCTTCATTTAATCTTCTTTCCAGCGTACACCCCTCCAACTGTTTTCTTCTGGCTGAACTGCACCTCAAGACAATAAAGTCAAGCCTCCTATTGTCTTTCCTGATATGGAATAGCTGCTGGTGGATTTCCTTCCTTTAATATCTGTCAAAGGGCCCCAGTAGCCCTTAGGTGGCCAACAGCCAATATGAATGGAGACAGATACAGGGGCAAGGTTCGAAATAGTCGACTGTGTATTACAGCCTGAAGTGGGGTTACACACTGTGCCACACATACGTGCTTCTACAATCGAAAACAAGACTTCAGCTACAGACATGTGCCCCTGTACTTCAAACATTCATTTAAGTTCCCAAAAAAAGCTTCATCCACAGGCCACAGGTGGACATGTTTCTTGTCTGCAGGGAATTTACAAGTGTCACCTGTTGCATGTTCTCATTTGCATTACTATGAAGACTGTGATACACCAAGTGTATGTGTAAAGAAGTTGATGTTCCACAAGTTAAAACTAATCTTTTATAGAAATATGCTTCCAAAACTGCATATCTTGCACAGTGCACTTGGGCGAATCATCTCAACACCTTGTTGACACAGCTACGTGTTAGTCTCGGCCGTTTGATCCCATCTTTCATTTCCTCCTCTCTACTCACTCTTCCTTCTTTTCATGGGTTTGCTTAGGCTGACTCAGGGTCACTCCAATTTAGCTTTTGGCCCCAGGCATCTGAGAGCTACAGTGGTAAGGTAAATGGAACCGCCGCTTTAGCTGCTGTGCTAGCGTTAGTGTGTACGTGGCCGTATTTATTAGGTTTTATTGGACTGGGTGGTCAGCGACCAAATAGAAGTCAAAAGTCAAATGATCTTTGTTTGAGTTGTGAGTGAGAATATATGAAGGAGGGAAAAAAACAAAAAACAACAGAGACCAAATGTGTGTGCAGTAAAGAGACAGATGGGGTCCAATCTTAGCCCGACACTCACCACTCCATTAAGTGCCCACTCAGCTTGTGCTTTCAACAGTGGTCACTCAGGCTGCCGTCTTGGCCATCCTCAGCGACTGCAACAGGATGCACACATTTGAAATTTGAAACAGTTGCTAAACATCTCCATTTATGTGAACAATTGGTGTTGCTAGGTTACACGGCTGAGGCGGCAGTCGATGAGCGGAGCCTCCTGTGGGCCATTAAGCCATTTGGCAACCCGTAATTCACTCCTCACCTGGAAACAATGCAGCCAAAGAAGTGAAGTGATTGGCTTAAGTGCAAGTAAGTAAAAAGAGTAAAAGCAGCAAAAATATACACTCCAACATCCAGAGATTTATTTAGAAGAACATTTAAAAAACAAAGAATGTGATTCCTCTCATGTTCCTCTGTACAGAGTATTGAATGGACACATCTACAGCAGATCTGCTCTACCATTTGTTCTGCCTTTTTTTCCGTGTTCAAAATTATGACAGACCTTCAATTATCATAATTATCATTTCTTTATTGCAAATTAGTACTGAAAAGAAGTTATTCATTATTCTGCAATATCCAGTAGGCTGTGTGATGAATTTAATATTTCTGTTACGTTGCTGCTCTTATTATTTGAATGTAAAAACGTTCTCAATCCAAAAATAAATATAGCCGCAAGCGGCGATGATCGGCCCTCGCCGTGGTGACCCGGTGCTGGTGCCGAGGTCGAGCCGTGTTGCCGTCTCAGTCGGGGTTCTTGAAGAAACTGATCAAACATTTTAAGTTTGAGCCAAATCGGTAAAAGTATGTGTAAGTTATGACAGTGTTGATGGCAAATACTCCAAAAATAGCCAAATTTGAAGGGTCGCCATGGCAACACCGTTTAATATTCTACAAAACCTAAAACAACTTTTAATCAGACACTTCTCGGGATCATGTTCACCAATTTTCAAGTCGTTCGGTCAAACCCCCTCAGACGAGTTCGTTAAAGTATGAAGGGTGCAAATCGGTTGGTCACATGATCAATCCAAGATGGCGGACTTCCTGTTGGTCAGGGGGCGTGGCCACAATATAATTTTTTGTTCATGTCGTGATGTTGCATGTATGTGCCGAATTTCGTTATTTTACGACAAAGTAAGTTTTGGGACGTCCCATTGGAAAACAGGAAGATTTTGTGGCGTTACCATGGCAACACGATTGGAGCTGGGGTATGCCCATCATTAGCTTTTTTGATCAGGGTCATGTGAGGGACACGTGTACCAAATTTCATTTGTCTACGATAAAATAAATTTTTTTTGTCCCATACAAATTTGTTTTTTAAGGTTTTTTTGCTCTGCAGGGGGCGCTATCGAACCCATCCTGAATTTTCCCATTTAAATCTGTTTAGGGCCTGGGACTGAGCAAACGATTCAAATTTGAGCCAAATCGGACAAAATTTGTGCGATTTATAACACTTTCATTTTTGGTGGCGACCAGTGAAAACGTAACGAAAAGTCGCAGCGTTGCCGCGGCAACACCGTTTAATATTCTACAAAACCTTCAAGAAGTTTTAATTGGCCACTTGTCTAGATGATGTGGAGCAAGTTTGGTGTCGTTGGGTTAAACGCCCTGGGACGAGTTCGTTCAAGTTCGAGGGGTGGGATTTTTACAAAAATCTTATTTTGAAAGTTTAATCCAAGATGGCCGACTTCCTGTTGGTCACGTCGCTCCGCCACAATATAATTTTTTGCCCGTACTGACATAACGAATAATCGCTCCGAATTTCGTTAGTCTACGACGAACTTGACTTTCGGGACATCCCATAGGGGTCTCACTCCAGGGGGCGCTGTCGCGCCACTTTTTATTTGTTTTTTCTGTTTTGCACAAAATATTCGATTTTTCGCCGGGACGGTGGTCCATGCCAACTTTCGTGAGTTTTCGTTCACGGGAAGCATCCTAAAAATGGGCAAATAGAGGATGAAAAAAAAGAATAATAATAATAATAATAATAATAAATAAATATAGCCGCAAGCGGCGATGATCGGCCCTCGCCGTGGTGACCCGGTGCTGGTGCCGAGGTCGAGCCGTGTTGCCGTCTCAGTCGGGGTTCTTGAAGAAACTGATCAAACATTTTAAATTTGAGCCAAATCGGAAAAAGTATGTGTAAGTTATGTCAGAGTTTGTGGCCAAAACTCCAAAAATAGCCAAATTTGAAGGGTCGCCATGGCAACACCATTTAATATTCTACAAAACCTAAAACAACTTTTAATCAGACACTTCTCGGGATCATTTTCACCAATTTTCAAGTCGTTCGGTCAAACCCCCTCAGACGAGTTCGTTAAAGTACGAAGGGTGCAAATCGGTTGGTCACATGATCAATCCAAGATGGCGGACTTCCTGTTGGTCAGGGGGCGTGGCCACAATATAATTTTTTGTTCATCTCGGGATGTTGCATGTATGTGCCGAATTTCGTTATTTTACGACAAAGTAAGTTTTGGGACGTCCCATTGGAAAACGAGAAGATTTTGTGGTGTTACCATGGCAACACGATTGGAGCTGGGGTATGCACATCATTGGCTTTTTGATCAGGGTCACGTGAGGGACACATGTGCCAAATTTCATTTGTCTACGATAAAATAATTTTTTTTGCCCCATACAAACATGTTTTTAAGGTTTTTTTTGCTCTGCAGGGGCGCTATCGAACCCATCCTGAATTTTCCCATTTAAATCTGTTTAGGGCCCGGGACTGAGCAAACGATTCAAATTTGAGCCAAATCGGACAAAATTTGTGCGATTTATAACACTTTCTTTTTTGGTGGCGAGCAGCGAAAACGTAACGAAAAGTCGCAGCGTTGCCGCGGCAACACCGTTTAATATTCTACAAAACCTTCAAGAAGTTTTAATGGGCCACTTGTCTAGATGATGTGGAGCGAGTTTGGTGTCGTTGGGTTAAACGCCCTGAGACGAGTTCGTTCAAGTTCGAGGGGTGGGATTTTTACAAAAATCTTATTTTGAAAGTTTAATCCAAGATGGCCGACTTCCTGTTGGTCGCGTCGCTCCATCACAATATAATTTTTTGCCCGTACTGACATAACGAATAATCGCTCCGAATTTCATTCGTCTACGACGAACTTGACTCTCAGGACATCCCATAGGGGTCTCACTCCAGGGGGCGCTGTCGCGCCACTTTTTATTCGTTTTTTCTGTTTTGCACAAAATATTCGATTTTTCGCCGGGACGGCGGTCCATGCCAATTTTCGTGAGTTTTCGTTCACGGGAAGCATCCTAAAAATGGGCAAATAGAGGATGAAAAAAAAGAATAATAATAATAATAATGAAGAACTCTAACAGATCCAAGTATGCGTTGCCGATAGCAACCTATCTATATATATAGAGAGAGCGCACGAGTCGACGAACGTTCTCGTGAGGTCCATAGTGAATGACGAGCGCGTTGCGCTCGTCATTCACATGTCTAAGTGCGCTTCACGCATTTAGACATGTGCGCTTCGCGCACGTTTACGATCTCAAATATGCGTTGCCGACGGCAACCGAGAGTTCGGAATGTTGCGAACACAGTGCTGGTGTGGGCCATGGTGAATGACGAGCTGCGCTCGTCATTCACTTAGTTCATTAGTGCGCTTCGCGCATTTAGTTCATTAGTGCGCTTCGCGCACTTTTCAGTTCCAATAGGCTCCTCGCCACCGGTGTGGGGCTCGGGCCTAATAATGAAGAACGCTAACAGATCCAAGTATGCGTTGCCGATAGCAACCTATCTATATATATAGAGAGAGAGCACGAGTCGACGAACGTGCTGGTGAGGTCCATAGTGAATGACGAGCGCGTTGCGCTCGTCATTCACATGACTAAGTGCGCTTCACGCATTTAGTCATGTGCGCATCGCGCACGTTTATGATCTCAAATATGCGTTGCCGATGGCAACCGAGAGTTCGGAATGTTGCAAACACAGTGCTGGTGTGGGCCATGGTGAATGACGAGCTGCGCTCGTCATTCACTTAGTTCATAAGTGCGCTTCGCGCATTTAGTTCATTAGTGCGCTTCGCGCACTTTTCAGTTCCAATAGGCTCCTCGCCACCGGTGTGGGGCTCGGGCCTAATGATGTTGTAGCCACTAACAAGACTTTGACTGTTGCTACATAGTGTTGGTTAAATGACTGGATCAGTGCTATTGTGGGCTATTAAGGGGTTTTCAGTGAAGAGTAAAAGTGATGTAAGAAAGTGATGAAAGAAATGAAGACTGGCAGTGAAACTGGGATATGCACCTCTTAATTTTTCAGGACTTACAACAAAGGATCTGCCAGTAACACCTCCTGATTCTACTGTATTCCTCAAGAGCTCAAGTCCATGCACCAGTGAGTCACGGCTCTTTTGAGACAAAGTGACCTCCGCAGTTATTAGTGGTCAAAATGTTATGGCTGGCTAGAACAAATAGAGGAAGCACATGTACGATGTAAAATCAATACTTCTGCGTAGGTTCTTGGTCATCCAGGTAGTCATAATGTTAAAGCTCCTGAATACAACAGACTACAAGGACAAAAACCTTCAGCCTCCTCAGTGACACCACCACCTATGAAACACTGCGAAGAGATCTGACCAGCAAGTTCAAGAAAAAGTTCGAGAAAAAGGTAAAGAAGTGTCTGCAGAGGCTTGAGAAGGACCAAGTCATTGATCGACCTCTGTACCACAGGCCATATCCGGGGTAAACCATTCCCTGCCTTTATGGCCTCCCCAAAATACACAAGGAAGGAACACCACTATGACCAATTGTAAGTAGCACGGACTTTGTTACTTTTAACTTTTCTAAACACTTAGCTGGCATCCTGTCTCCTTTGGTTGGCAACACTTCCCACCACATCCGAAACTCCCAGGACTTTTAACATAAAAACAATACTGTTTGAAGAAATCTTTCCTGTGTCAGTTGGCTTCAGCTCAAAGTCTTACGTGTCGGTTAATTTTGCACTTATATCGAGCTGACTGTTTTTGTTTTTAAGGCCACTCCAACAAAGCATAAAACACTCCGGCTCCAATTTAGTTTGCTCCAATGAAGAGCAGCTTTTGTGGCTAAACAAGACCATCAGTGTCTCCCTCCCGTCCTTGCCTTTACACTGATATGCCTCTCTGGCTCCCAATCACATGCTCCTTCATTAGCCCTCTTCTCTTCTCTACTCATCGGCCCTTGGAAAACACACACAGGCAGTCGGATGCAGGCACACATCCACACAGGCATGCACGCAGAGAGCTCCTCTGACTTTAAATAATGAGAGAGCTGTCACATCAGATCAGTGTCTGTGTCGCCGCGTGGCCTGGTGGTCAGCGGGACAGACGGGAGTAACCGCTGGCGGCTGACACCCTTCGGACACACAAGGAAAGAGGGAAGGAAGGAGGAAAAGAGGGGAGGAGGGAGGGGAGGAAGGTGATGGGTGGGGTTGTGCCTGTAGGGAAGAAGGGGAAGATGGAGACAGACAGAGCTGCGGCCTACTGTCTCCCACAGCATCCAAAAAGTGAACTGCAAAATGGCAGGGAAAAGGGGATAAACATGAGAGAAATGATTGATGGCATGTAAAATTAAAAAAAAATCACAATAAACAATAAATCTTCAAATATCTCCATGTTAGAGTTCCTAAAATAAAAACAGCAAAACAACAGGTCACAATGGTGGGGGATAAACTGAACAGTATAGCGACCAAAAAAAGTTAGCTTTTCTTATTTTGCGGATACTAATCGTAACATCAATTTCCATTATTTGCAGAAGCATTTGGTTCTGACAAGTTAAAAACAAGAATGCACAGTGGTTTGAAAAGAAAACTAAAGGAACAGTGAGAAGAGAGCAAAAAGAGATAAACAAGAAACCCAGTGAGATAAAGGAAAATGAAGAAAAAAAGCAAAAAACAAAGTAAAGAAAGTAGACACAAGAGGAGAGGAGGAATAGGGGCAGAGAGATACTGATGAAGAATTCATGGAGACCAAGGAGAAGAGGAAGATAACAGAAGAGTTGAGGGCACTGTGAGTCGAAGGAAAAGGTGGTAAAAGCTAATTCCATCCAAATAATGGCATGAAGCAATACCCCCGAGAGAAAGGAGGGAGACGAGATAGAGGAGAGGAACACAGCGGATTGAAAATGTGGCTGTTTGTCCGGTGGAGGTCACAAATCATTAGTGTCACTGGAGCCTGCTGAGACCCTGCACAAATCTCCAGGCACTGAGGCAGACGACCTACAACTTCTAGTGTATTTCCAAACCAATAATTAACAACGACAAAGGAATAAATATAGTTGTGTGAAAGGCTTTAATTAATTCTATGAATTGAATTTAATAACACATTTAAAATGATCCACTTACACACTATGCTCTGTCCTTCACTATTATTTATTTTTTCTAATGAAGCATCATGAGCGCTTCTATATCTAATACCAAAGTAAATAAATTCTCTTATACTTCTCTATTGCCTTCAAAAATGCCTGCAGCAGTGAGATTTGTATACACCCCACTTCCATTACTTGTCCCTGGTGTAACCCTTTCCTCACACAGCCTCAAGTTCAGCCCCCGTCCCCCCCCAGCCCAGCTAAACCCATCATCTTTATTCAATATGGCCCCTGGTAAGCATTTTAAGTCGGCTTAGCTTGTCAGAAAACTTCCAAATTTGAGTGTTGACTCTCTTTTTCTCTAACCAGGTCCCACCCCCGCATTACAAACAAACCTGATCCAACAAACAAAGGCACTTAAATAATACTTGGCTACATAACTCAATAGGTACAGTAAATTTTGCCATGTCAATTGGTCAGACAAATCTATCTTTTTATTCCACACAGCAACATGAATTACCTGTATTTATGTTGAGGTATAGCACATATCTCAGTCTGCACACACATACAGGTACGTCTATCCCTGCAACCCCAGGGGGCCTCAAGATGGTGCCAATAATGGAAATGGAGGACAGCGTTTTTTTCCTCACTAAAATCACAAATAAGCATATTCCCCAGACAGTCTGGATGGGCTCTTCGAGAGATGTTCTGCAATATGACGGTTTGTGTGCATGCACTTGGGAGAATATGTGTGTGCGAGTGACTGTGTGTGGCCGTAAATACATTTTGGCTCATGGATGGATGGGGGATCTCCACGGTGATTTATTTGCTTGGATTAAATGTCACTTTTGGAAATATGTTGTTATACCTGGACTCCTGAGAGAGAGAAAGTGCAAGTACAGGCGAGACAGACAGACTCACCTGAGACGTATGTGTGTCTTCTGTGATAACAACTAATCCAAAATAGCCACAGTCATGGATTGTGTCCTCTATCATTTCTATGGCTGGATTCATTGTCTTCAGATTTACTATTAATACAGCACAGCAAATGTCCAGGTACATGTGTTTTGACATACAGCGTTGTTGTTTTGTGCAATGATCTTTTTGTGTGGAGTGTCATGTCACTATGGTTCAATATTGAGCATGCATTGATTGATTTATCAATCTAAACGATTATAGGAATGAACACCTCAAAGCATAAAATATGCTTTACATCAAAATGATTGAAATAATAATAACTACTCAAATACTGTATAGTAATCACTTCAGTAGCTTCTCTTCTCTGTTTTGAGTGTATATGGTCAATGTTAATGTTCCACGATCCACTCTTCTGCCGTTCATGTGCTCAGTACTGTTGTCAAAGATACCATTTGGAGACTAGTGGGCACATGCAAAATAGCCTGGAGAATAATATGAATAAGAAAAAGCATTACAATTTGCATTAAACTATTACTACTAACCCCAGCAATGACCTTAATTTTCCAAACTGCATGAATTGGCCCAGTTGATTAAGCACTGGTTTTGAAATGTCTAGCTGCTAGAGACACATGTTCTGCCCCATCCTTTCTATATAGTTCTGTTTTTTAAATGTGTGGTTAACTTCAGTTAAGACTGAATTAATAGAGACTTCTGGCTTGTGAGCATTTCTAAGTATCTCTTTAAAAAGCCAAATCTCAACCATATTTTTCAGCTGGCAGTGAATAGCGGCTGGGACTCTGACCCTAGAAATACCTTGTGGGTTTAAATTTAATGGAGACATATGTGATTGCAACAAAGGCCATGGCTGACAACATCACCAATGCATTATTCAACTCATACAAATAAGAGGTTGCCTGGTGTAACTCTGGTTCTATGGGATGGTTTGCAGCTATAAAAATGATGGACAGCTGCTGCATCCAGACGCTGTGAAGGTGTTGCATCATTTCTATCTTGTATAGAAATGTGTACAGCATGCCCAGAGGCAACACCAGGTGAGCAAATGTGACCATTCTCCTGGGTGAAGGCTTGTATCCTCAGGTATACTGTTGCATATGCACTTTTATGCAAATAGCCTGACTTTCTGCCAGAAGAAAAGAATGGCTGACAGATCTGTGCTATTATGTTATAAAGAGTTGCCACACATAAAGTGTGCACATACTGTCAGCTGCACCATGGTGAAAGTAAGACACACATAGGTGTGTTTTTTGGTCATGTTCAGGAGAATTCATATTGTCCTGTTCAGCTATAGCACACATGGCATTGGAAAGGACAGTTTCAAAAGGCAGCCTTTGTTATAGTCACTATATAAGGAGAAAGTCTGTTGCCTGTAGCGCAGAGCAGTGTGAGAATTCACTTTCAGCAGAATATGAAAAGGATGTATGTGCTTCAGCAGAACTGTGCTCGCCTCATCTTGTTTTCCTAACATTAAAAAGAGTGAACTATTTATGTGTTATGGAGAGCTCAAAGTGGGGGATTTTTTTAAGTACTAAAAGTTGTATCTCAAAGAGTTTCCAGTCTCACGAAGAGTTAAACTCACTGCACTTATCAAAGGAGTCTCTGCTGTTCACAGGCAACTGTCTTTGCTTTGTTCCTTGATATTTTCACTTCAAAAGTGCGATAGTGTTGGAAGGCTATTCATTTATTCAGCCGACTCTGGACATGGATGTCCCTTAATTGAAATACATACGCAAATACAATATACATCTTACATCAATGCTAGAAAGTTTTACAAATGTATTCCGTCTCCTGACTTTTGTAGAATTTCACAGCATACCGACTTTTCTGATGAACTTTAATTCAAAGAAAAGGTTAAATATACAGAGAAACACTTTTCAACAGGAGAAGACTGTTCGTTTGTATTCGGAGCAGCAATAATAAACCAGAAATGTATCATTATTTACTTCAGAGTAATATACTTTTTATATTTGAAAGGTGAAGAAGAGATTGGGCTTAGTTATAACATTAGGTGGTCATATCAGACGTCTTTAACCTTGTATGTGTTTCTAACTTATGAACTAACCTCTTTTAGCAAAGGCTAATCTGTACAAATATAACCATGATCTGCCAATGCTGCTGGATGAAACACTGAGTTAATTTGCAAGTAGCTCAAATGACCTACAATCTTGTTTCAATTTTAGTATTGACTCTAATCGTCATGTGTTATCATCAGCTCTAATTTTTGGAAATTACAATCATATACAAAAACTGTCATTCAAAATTATAGTTCATGGCATGTGCACAGACCATAACTTGAACTCATTTATGGTAATCTCTGCTATTACTGTTCAATGAGCTTTCTATTACTGCAGCCCAACTGGGATTTTCCCTGAAATATCCCAGTGACATTCTCTGGGCTTCCCAATTATTTCTGCATGGCTTTCTCTTTTTTCTGCTGCACTCTTCCAGTTACAGTATGTTGCTCTGGTGCACGTTGTAATTGACCTGAGATTGGCTGGTTGACTGACAGCTATTGTAAAAATATTGTATTAAATTGTGTAGCAAGATACTCACTGTGCTGTATGTAACATGCTTATTTCCCCTATTTTCACTATTATGTACTTCAACACACTTCTGTCACAATGGCATTTCCATTACATATATAGTGTCCATGTAATGACTTCATAACAGTAGCTTTTGTTCAGATAGCAAGCATTTCTACAAAATCCCTTACAGAAAGTGTAGCAAACTATAAATGCTCAATAGCACAGACTAAATTGCCTGAAGCAAACCAGTGGCTGCACAGAGGTGCTGCTTTTCAATGCTATTGTTGTCCATTTCAAGTACATTAAACACTTAACATCATAACTGTGGCTGTTGTCAGATCAAAATGTGTGTAGAACAAAAAAAGAGGTTTTGTGGTAGCAGTAAGTGTTGTATAGATTAAAGGTTATGCCTTTGTACACAATCTTAATATAATTTTTTGAACTGTGTAATAGTTGTACCACCTCTGCCTGCTTACAGTGCTCAATGTATGACAGCACTGGATGTATCTCTAAGGTTTCAAAGATGCCTTAACCTTCACCTGACACATAACAGACGATGGGGAGATAGAGGATAGGTAACGGCAAAATGCCTTGAAGTTATTGTGTAGTTCACTATAGGCTGCCCCCTGTCCAGTCCTATGGATAACAGTAATGACAGGAAAAAATAAATAAACAGAGTTAAGGATGAAACACCATCCACAGAGGCACCTTGACGTCTGAAAGGAAATGCCTCCTGCTTGAAGGCTCCGATGCGGTATGTTGCTGCTGTTTACTTGCCTGTGTCTGCATGAGGTGGAAGACCTGAAAGAACAGCAGGACTTTTTTAATAGCTTCCTCCTTCATTCTTTATTCTTTAGGCTCATTATTTGTTTTCTTCTTCTTGCCCTAACCCTTAATCCTGCCTTTCACCTGTCTCTGTTATTGTCACCCAGCAAAGAACTCACAAACCTCTAGAAGCATAACAACCATATATATTTTTTTTCTTTTTTCGAATCACTGGCTTTGATTGCACTTTTTCTCGCTCTCGATTTTGGTTAGTTTTTATTTTCTCCTCCTCTGCCGGTCACCCCGTCTTTCTGACAAAAGTTTACCTCTATCCAACTCTACATCCTTTTGTGTGTCCATGGGCAGTGAAAATGGACCAAGGACAGCGGTGGATTAGGATAGCAGCGTAAACATGGCACAAGGGCACAACGGTACAGTCGCTTACACAGTAGCCATAAGAAAAAGGCATTTAATACACAACAGTGTTTTGTTTAATTTGAATATACCTCTGCCTTTTGTTTTGCTCCTTTATTAATAATACTCATTTGTTTTCTGGCAGTCCAATACAGTCAAAAATTGCCCGAGTCAGCTTTACACATTAGTGCAGTCAGCGGTGCAGCTATTGCTCGGATTATAGCTGACTGTTTTGTTTTGTTCTGTGCATTTTGCATATATTTTTGAACTATTATTTCACAGTGCATAAAAGTAATTCTCCTTCTGTTTCTAATCAACACAAGGCTGATGGAACATGTGCAGAGCAGAGCTTGTGTTATTAGTCTGTTTTGACACTGTGTAATCTGAAATGATATAATTCACGACATCCACAAATGCTTCCTCACAAGCCTATTATGTGTTTATATACGGATGAGATTGTAATGTGTCCGACACATTATTCTCTCGCACATCTGCGTAGTGCAGGTGCGCTAATGACCAAGCAAACAGGCCGCTCTCTCTTCTGGTGTCACCTGCTTCAATCATCATCGGCCGCTTTGTCCATCTCGCTGTCTCGCACCGACATGCCAAATGCCTCATCTGCCCATCTATCACACACAAAGCCAGATGATTGGCCGCCTCTGACTATTCCTCATAACAACAGTCTCTGCATGGTAACTGTTACTGAGGAGAGAAAATTACCAAACCCACTGAGATACAACCTGCTAAAAATAGCTGCCATCAAAAATTCCCGCTGTGTGTGTAAATGTGTGTGTGTGTGTGTGTGTGGAGTCCTGGAGAAGCAAAGAGAGAGGTAAAATGTGACAGAGAGAGATTGACTGACAGCACTAAACGGCTGACTGATTGTATGACTGATTTACTTACCACCTCCTGTCTCTACTAAGTGAGTGGCATAAATCAGCGCTGCAGTGAAGAGCTTTACCATTTTATAATAAAATGGAAACTCTGCTTTGGGTAGTCTTTCTGGCTGTTCCATGAGAGATAAAGTTACTTGCACATAACCTCGAACTCATGATGGCAAGTCAACATCAAAAATACATGACTTGGAGTCAAGACTTGAGTAGGTGAATGGGATATGTGTGAGGTTGAGGGAGTGAGAGTCAAAGAGCCCAGTGGCCTTACTGATGTGCCTTCTAGGATGAACTGTTTTGATGTGTCTATATGTCCCAGGGCACTAGATTGTATTTGTACTGCATGTAGAACTTCATTGCAATATTTGTGGCTGTGTGCAGCAACCAAGCAGCTCTAAGCCTTTCTTAGTGGCGTTCAGTGGGCCTGATGCTGTAGTCCAGGGATGTCCGAACTTGTAATCTCAAAATGCCTGAGGGACGGACTCCTAATTATTGAATTGCTATTATTACATTTTTCAGTTTTATTTCTTCAAAATTCTTCTCAGACACACCTTTCACCAAGACCAAAATTAAATTAAAGTGAATACAATTGTGTCTGTATCATTTTAACCTTATCCTGTCACTAATATAACCCTGTGATTAACTGGCCATTGTCAAGGGTGAACTTTGCCTTAGGCCCAAAGCGGCTGGGCCCAGCTGTGATCTCTAATGGGATAAGCAGTGGAAGATGAAACCTATCACTAGTGTTTACGACCAACATTACTGTATGAAAGTGTGTTGTACTGCAGACATTTTGACAGCTGCCTCTAAGGGTGTGTTCATCCTACAAAATTAAAAGAAACTATAATGTGGTTGCTCTATTGGACAATGTGGAAGGCTGCAGGCTGAAAACCTGGCAAATACGTTTGTCAGTTTGTACCACTGTATAGTCATGAACTGGAGTTGTCAAATCTAACATTCAGATCTGTTTGGCTACTCAGTTACAAATGGGGAAAAGATTTATTAATGTCTATTAGAGTTACTTATAATCCTTTGATGATAATAATTCTAGATCTGTCTGAGTTTGGGCAAAACAGTGGGTTGCCTGATGAAGATACGCTTAATGTCAAGAGTAAGAATTGCAACACATTTCATCACATTTAAGATGCCTTTTTTCAGAGTTCAAGTTCAGTGTTCATTTTTTTTTCTACAGCCATAAACAAGCAACCTAAACCCAGCTCAGACGGCCATGTTTATTTGCTGTTTTTTCGCCCAAAGTCACATCCTCAGTGTCAGATTGCTGGGACCCTGTTGGCGTGATTTCTTTTTCCATTTTCAAAGATGCCTTGAGAACTTCATCATAAGGCTCTGCCAACAGAATAGGCCTCTTCAAATAAAGTATGTCATGCTAACAATCCGCCACTCCACAATCCCCAGAAACAAACATGCACAAATGCATTTTGTCAGCACAATATCAATACATATTGGCATGGTGCTTGTGTGTCCTGCCATCCCTCTCTATATTCCCTCCTCTCAGAAAAACTGCGGTATATTCTGCCAGCTGGAAGCCTTAGTGATTATTTAACTGCTCTGGGCTCAGCTTGGCAGCCCGCGAAGGGAGGATGAGGGAGGAGAGAGACGAAAAAGGGAGGAGAAGAGAGGAATTAGCAAGAGATGAGGTGCTCACGACTACATGTGTGTGTGTGTGTTTGTGGACGCTGTAAAAGCATTAATGTGTGAGAATTCACTAAGAGCATCTTTGAGCCGATTTTTGAGCATCAGATCCGCTTCCTGGGCAGAACACATACAACTTCTTCAACTGGGAATGTGGTAGCCCTCAATCCGACTATGTGGATCAGCCCCCAACATGCCGGATTCCTTTTTACCCGCTCTAGTTCCCAAATAGCCTCTCTCACACCTCTGTTAACACTTCCTAAAGGCTTCACAGCAAATAATTAGCAGATTTAATGAAAGAAGAGGATACACTGATAGTAAAAAAAAACAAAAAAACACACACACACACACACAAATGCACTCATTTCACAAAAATATGGACTGGAAATGTGTGAACTTGGAGGATGGCGTTTTAAATGTAATCCGTGCAACATGTATTACACCGATGATATACATGTGAAATTAAGCAGTCAGGTTGTACCTAGTTTATTTCACAAAACTTCACAGCACTTGTATGCTTATGTTTTGGCTTAATACTCAGTGTATAACCTCTATAATTAATTTAGAACTAATAAGGAGGGGCTTGGACAAACACCAAAGTAAAATACATCACTTTTTTAGATGAAACTTGCATTAATTACAACCTCATTAAGTCTGTTGAAGCTTTTGGGTGGAAAGCTATTAATTAACATGAACCCACATATAGCATAAATAAATAATAAAAACATTTCCACTATGCTTCATTTTACATTTAAATTTGACACTGTTTGCTTTAACAGTCTTTGCTGCCCTCTTGGCCAGGTTGCTCTTGGAAAAGAGATTTTTAATCTCAACGAGTATCTTACCTGGTAAAATAAAGGAATAATAATTTAAAAAAATGCCGTTTAGGTTTTAAATGTATATATGTATATATAATATGTAAATACAGTGTTTTCTTCTTAATGAGAGGTGACTGTATTTCATTGGAGGAGTAGACTTCCTACCTGCAGGAGTTCATTGTTCCACAAGAAAGGCATGACAATTGAAAAGTTACCATTTGTTTCAGCAGTAACAGGCAGTTAATACACCATGCACTTAGCTTTTATGCACAAACCACAAAGCACCGCTGCATTTTCTATAAAAGTTGTATCATTCATTCTACTGTCTATATCAAACAAACCACAACACAGCGTGATGTGCACTGCTAGGTATTTTTTCCCTTTAAAGATGATTACTCTTTGAATAAGTTTATATTCACAGCAGAAAAACAATAAAATCCGACTGAATGTTTATCATCCTGAAAATAAACATAGAATTACAGCCTAGTATCACCAGGAATATTCTCGAGTCGAATGTGGTCAAATGAAACTTGCCTTCAGAGCAGCGACTCTTGACATTTTGTTTTTGGTCCGTGCTCTCTAAGGACAGTGGGCTGGCTCGCCCTCAATGTGACCCTGTCCACACTGATTTTAGAGTTAGTGGTTCAGAGGGTGAACCACAACAGAAACATAACCATTCAAAGTTCATAAAAATAACAACCAAACCACTGTGAATGTGTTTTCTTGCATGGGTGTGTATGTCTGCATCTCAGCAGAAAACATAGTAAATATAACATTTAAATCTCAGTGGGAATGTTTGAGTAGCTTTGTGCTGAATCAGGAGCTACTGAGTTAAAATGTGCATGAGCCAGGACAGCCTCAGAGGAGCGCTGTCTTTGAACTCTGGGTACACTTGTGACACGCATGCAGTTCCATTTGTGTGCATGTGAGAACACAAGGGGTTGAACTAAAAGCAACGTCTGAGGACCGGATATTCCTCTGATACATATACAAACATCTGTTTATGCCTCGCTGAAGCGTTTGACAAAGAACATGCTGAATCAACAAAGTAAGAGCTGACAACTTCCCTAAATGGTTCAAATTTCCCATTCACATTTTAATTGAGTTTTCTCAACATGCTAAGTGGGCAGTTTTACAGTATACTGTCCGCTCTAGTGGTCAAGACAAGGCTCTTGTATGAACAAATTCTATACCCATGACCATATTACAGTGTAAAAGCATTATTATACATCATTGTACTTCATGACCCCAGGCTTTATTAAAACTAAAGCTGCAAAAAGGATGAACATTTCATTCTAGCACACACAGACAGGCAGAGAGAGATAGAAAGTTATGTGATGAATACACCAACACTTCATTTAAATCTAGCTCAGATTTGATTCCGTTCCACACGGTCCATTATTTTTTTTTCCCCTGCCTTCGCTTCCAGCTTTTTAATGAGTGTCTTCATTCTGCATGTTACTGTCTGAAGCTGTGCTCCAAGCGACAGATAGCTTTCCACTCCAGTACACACTACAGAGCCAACGCCCTCTGTCCTCATTCCCTCTTTCCTCACTTCCTCAGACAGTTGCCGAGTCTATGTCCGTCCAATTTGCAGAGCACTTTAAGTGATACGTTCCCGCCTCTTGCCACTGTTCAATATTTCCCTCTCAGCGCGGCTGTCTGCTCCTCTCTTCTGACGCCCACTCCACCTTCTCTCATGTCTCCTCGCTGGCTACACTTTTCATCTTCATTTTATCCATCTCCGTATCTGCTCTCAGTCCTTTGTGGCTCCATTCTTACAACACAAACTTGGAGTAAATTCACATTAAGAATGCCTGCACATGTTTGCATAAAACTTTTCTGTATTTTTCAGTCATTCTTCATTCAAGCTTTGAAGTTAACGTTGAGAAATCAAAATCAGAGATTACTTTTTTGCAGTCCACATGGAGTGCTGCAAAGATAAGTATGACTTTCTTTCTTGCAAGGTTATTCCCATTTTGAATATTATCCAGACCATTTTCAGTGCAGAAAATTGAGCCAAGCACCCAATTCTCATACCTACAGAGCATATTTGTTTTGTTGCCAGTCCCAAAACAATGTGCTTCCAGAGACGGAACACATCATATGATACAAAAAGGCACAAAAACAACTTGAGATTGTGAATCTGTGTAATTGAGGCAAAATTGACTTTTTAGGGAAACTTTGTAAATGTGAAATGACAGGGTAAAACAAGAATAACTTGTCAACCGTTATGACAAAGGGATAACCTTTACCTTCAAATGCCATGTCAGCAATGTCTAACAGCCCTTATGTTACACTGCCATATTGCCTTGGATAAATAACACTTTGTTCTACAAATAATGGTTGTAGTAAGCAGTGTCAGCTACATTATGCATCTTTAGCTCATTTCTTGATATACCAACTCCAATGCACAATGCTCTGCAGTCATTAAGGCATTAATCAAAACTAGCAAGTCCTTCTGGTCATGCATCCTCACTGTAAAGAGTTTTTAATGTTTCAAACAGTATTGTAACGTCTTCAGGATGAAGTGTAGTTGGTACAGTCACTTGTGAAATGACCAGCCTGCCTTTTACTATTGTATCTATATCACATATGATATTCATGCAGTGAATAATTCCTTTTGATGAATGGTGAAAAAGACAAAGATGAACAAGAGTTTATATCTTCCATTCTCAAAGGCAAAGACACAAAGAACTATGTGTCTGCCATGCACTAAACTATCTCTGTTAAACTTTCTCACTGTTTAAAGTGGTCATAAGTCTTTAAAACAAAGGCAATGTATTACTTATTTGTGTGTAATTGTGATAAATGATGCAGCACCTGTACATCATCTATCCTCTTTATTAAATAATCAGTCTGAAACATTGTTGTCTATTAAGATACAAACCAGATTAGTCGGCTCAGATTAGATATGGTTACCTTAGAAATAATCTAACTCTATATAGCAGTTGTCATATTGTATGGAAATAAAACTTTAATTTAGCCAGAAATAATTTCATATTCAATTAGCTGTAATGATGAACTATAAAGCTATTCATGTGACTGTTGGGACATCTACTTCTCCTGAGCATAACTGTGCTATATGGGGACAGAATGGGACGTAATGCTCACTTTTAAACAGTAGAATACACTTTTTAAATTTCTTTGTCTTTCTTCCTGTACACTTGGGTCTGTTAGTCCTTCTTTCAGTCCTTTCTCTGTCTCTGCCCATGAACCCCCCTCTCTGCTTGTTTATTAGTCAGAGTCTAGCCCCTTGGGGGTCACGTAGCTCTGACCGCTCTTCCAGTCTTTATTTCCTGCTGCACATGTCAGCCTCCTTTTTCTTTTAGGCCTCTCCTCTTATGGTCATTTCCTTCTCTTCCCTTAATTACACTCAGTTCAAAAGGTCAGTGTGTTATGGTGCCTATCAGGATATTCATTTGTTGCCTCTGGGTCTGTCTTCAGTCTAGTCTCTCTGAGCTCCTTCACGTGTTTTCTTGCACCAAAATCTAATTTGTTTCTTTACTCAAACTGTGCACCAATATCAATAAACCGTTAAAAGAGCTTACCAAGAGCTTTCATTTGATGAAAACTCAATTTCACCCCAAATGTCCCTTATGCCCTTTTGGTTCTTGCCCCTCCATTCTAACTTTTATAAGTAGGACCCCCATTGAGACTGTGCTGTTTGTAAAACAAATCTATCAGAATAAATATACCTAGTTACTTCCCATCTCTCTCATCCACAGACACACATTCACACACTATTGTATTGTGTTGATTAGTCAAGAGCAGGAGGCCTGGGGTCTGCGGCTGATGGACACATTTGTTGGCTCAGCAATCTGCCACTGTGCTAAAAGAAGAGCACACATGAGCCCGAATCCATGAAGACACACACAAAGAAACACAACTACACACACACAGCCCGTCAATCCACACCTATGTCGAAGAGGAGCACACCAACTAGCGCCCGAGGTAACCTACTTTTGTTAGTCTCTCTTGAGTCGTGATTTAGAAGGCTGCACGAACAAACCTAAGCCCACACATCCACACGAAGGATCGATATACAGTGGAGCTGACGGTGGATTTTGACACAGGTGGTTTTTATCTCCCAAATCTTGTTCCCAACTATCTACCGGATATAAAGGCTTTCTCTACCTGCTGTCTGACAAAATTGGTTTGTCAAACACTATCAGAACTGCAACTGAATGGTATACTTGTACAGTAAACTAAAACACAAGAATTAGTTTTCCTTCACAGGACTAAATCTTCTTCAGTTCAGAGACATGTGAGACATCCAGGAAAGAAGTCAAAATGAAAGCCTAATTTTCAAACAATTTAAATAAGCTGCGTGTTCATTACAAAACCTTCCTGAGACCTTCTGAGACTCTGTGTTGGGCCCAGTGGCCATTTTGGATCTACAAGTAATGTTACACTGAAGATTTGAGGAAGTGTGGTAGATCATAATGGCTGTTTGGGGAGTTTTGAATGTGCAGTGGTGCAAACTAAAAAAGTAAAAACTGGTCCAACTTCAGACAGAGGACTCAGACTGGTTCCAAGTGAACAATGTTGCAGTACGAGTGAGGTGCAGGGACCAAACACGGACCCAGAGGCAGGAAGTGAACCCATGCGCTGTTCGCTGATGGCATAAAACACAAAAGAAACATACGTCCAATTAGAACATGTGGAAAAATGACAGAAGTGGGGACAAAAGGGGATCAGCTGTGTGTAGCTGCCTGTGAACGCTACAAAAAGACTTATAGACTACATATAGAAGCCAAAAAATAAGTCAGCAGAAAATGGCTACAACTGGGTTTGTCATAAAGTCTGCTATATGATAATAGGGATATATGCAGCTCTATAGACAAGTCCTCTATCTTCAGATTCTCTTACTTTAGTAATTATTGATGAAGTGCCCTCATATGCGAGTGGTGTCACTGTGTTATTCAGTAGGTTTGGTCCGTTTGAAAGAGAACCAGACCAATGAAAAATGCAACAAATGTAACTTTAGTCCACAATCGAACTCAGTCTACTGGTCTGTACACAGTCCAAGTTTAACGGACAAATTTCACAGTGAGACTATAAAAATATATACACAGCTAAGACAAAAAAGTCAGAAAATGTATTAGCATAGTGGCAGGACATATACCTACTAACACATGTACAACATGTGTGAAACATGCAATGACACATTAAAAGAATCATCTAATAATACAGTCCTGTATGTCCCAGTACAGATCTGAGAGCAGTCAATCTGCAGGCACATTGAGATCATCCAAGCTTTGCTACTGCGTACAAAAGCTGAAAAGAGTTTATGTAAGACGTTTTTGTATGTCACCATGATTAGTGACATTTTAAACTCCTCTTCTTATCGTCCCATGCTGTACCTCCAGACTTTAGGATCAGCTAAGTGGAATCTACTGCAGCAGCTACCACAGTGCTGAGTGACTGTTAGAAGCTACATGGGGGACGTTTCTCTGGATATGACTCGGTGTTGATATACCAACAATGTCTCTCAAGAGACTACACTTGTGGTAGAGTCGACTAGAAATAACACACAAGAAGCAGGCGTGCTCTTGCTGCTTCTTATTGACAAGTTTCTTGTAGCAGTCTGCTGGGGGAAGAGATGATTTAGAATAGTAAAATAGAGTGAAAAAAGGAGGGAAGTGGAAAATCAAACACGCTGGCTGTGGGTGATGAACGTGTGCCGCACTTGAACGTCTCCCCCAGTCCATCCCAGGAGGAGGGAGAGGGAAGAGGAGGTTTGTCTGAATCAACATGTTTTTTAAGAGGCATGTGAAAAACTGGGACAGTGGTGGCATCGCTGATGTCCCTGGGCTCGGTGTGCTACAAACACAGGACACACACATATGGGCATGCAGAAGAGTGAACAAACACACATTTATACACGCAGAGATTCTCTCCGCCCTTGGGGAGCCCCGCTTTCAAAGCGCTTTCAATCGCTGCTGTGCCAAATCTCCATACATTACAGTCAGAATTTATATAAAAAAGCCCCTTATTTGCATAAATGTAATCACAGAGGGACCAAACACAGCAGAGAGAATATTCGAGTGGCTTGACTTGTTAGTCCCCATAACACACACTCACCACAGTCACACATTTAATCATAAAGCCCCCAGTGTGCAGGAGCCACCTCTGCCATATAGGCTCAATTTAAAGGGAAATCATGGGATGTTTACCAATCTCACACCAGCCTGACAGATTCTACCATTTGATTGGCGTCTGAGTGTTTCAGAAAGTGATCCCGGGTCTATTAGTTCCCTGATTGCATTAGATATGCAAATGAGGCCCAGCTGGAGCCAATCCCATGGCACCTGTGGGTCCTTGAGGCCCCATGGCGACAAAAGCAGAAAGAGGTGGGATTTTAATGACGTGCTCCCATGTGAAGGAGGCTCTCATTCATTAAAGTTAATCTGCAAACATATGTTTTTAAAAAAATACATTGGTGAATACATGGAGAGAGGTAAATGTGTGTGTGACCTGATGACTTCAAAGTCGAGTACAGAGTATGACATTCAAATCAGCTGATTTTGTCTCTCTTTAAAGATTTTCCTGTTCATTTAAAGTATAGAATGTACATTATTGTACTCTGTTGGGAACAGGGCAAACTGTACATTCAAGTGAACACAAAGGACCAGGATAATTAGCTGGTACAATGTCAGGGGATGTCTCTATGCAAAGATCAATCGGGTAGTTCATTATAAAGCTCCAATGCTTGTGGTTGCTAGTACATGATGTTATAGTAAGGGCCAACAGTTCTGCTACAGAACTTAATTGGTAACTGTTTTTACATAAAAAATTTAGGGCACAGTATGAGCTTTTCTTTTGGATCATCTCTGAAAAAGTTATTCTTTATCTTACCATTGGATTGAATTGGTTAGTTAAATAAATGAATGTCACAGTCAACATGTAAAACAATACTTCAATAACAGATGTATTGAACAGATTGTACAGATCAGAGGACTGCCATGATTGGCCATATTTATTAGGTCATGGTAGTAAATGGTATATGGACAACTGCTGATAGTAAGCTTTCCTTTTTGCTATTTTGCAATTCACTGTAAATATGACTAATATGGCAAAATTACAAATAGATTGATATGTTTGAAGGCCATAACAGTATTTACAAGAGGAATTTATGTTAGAACAAATAAAGGAAGTGCATATAACATGGTGGCCAAACAAGATGCACAGTAAATAATAGCCCTGTAATCATTTTGTAAGCAGTGGGATGTAATGTCTGGGTAAAAGCACTGACAACTAATTAATTTTATGATAATTTAGATCAGCATACAAAGCACTCAACACAAATGATAAATTATGTAGGAAAGCCTGCTATTCACTACTCATTGTGTCAGTTTGTACACAGTATAAGCTGACATTGGTGCATACAATCATATCATCGGCTCGACACCAGTCGGGCTTGAAATGGAGCTCGTTTTCCTTGCTGTCCTCTATTCTTTTCGATGAGTTGCATTGCTCTGGGGTGAAATGAGCTGAGCTAAAGTGGTTTTGTGAGGGCAGTTATGCCTGAACCAGCCAGAGAAAAATGAATGGATTGGTATTTCACTTGACTGTCTGAAGATATATGAAATAGTGTTTGAACAACAAAGGAAGAGTTGTATGCAGACAAGTATGGGTGTGTGTTGTTCAAGTGAATATAAGATTATTCCAACTAATATTGCAAATAATATTCCATTCCTTTTCAATTTAGTGTCTGCTGCTCTCACTTGGATCCATGCACCTAACTGTGGTCAGAAGAGAGCCAGAAGTGCCTCCAGTCTGCTGTGATTGCATGCTCTGAGGTATAAAGAACAGAAGATGAGACACATCAAAACCCAATCTTGTGCATTTATTGAAACAAATGCAGAACATTACAAATGAAAAAAAAGAAAAAAAAAGAAAGGTGAATTAAATATTATTTGAAGCAGAGACTAGCTGCGTGAGGCTAGAAAAGCCTCCTTCATTCAGCAATATGCATGGAACTTGAACACACACGTTTTTAATTTACATCGAACTTTACGGCTGCCATTTCAAAACATATGGCATCCAAAAATGAGAAAAAGTGTGGTGCCATGTGCTTGAAAGGTCACAGTGATCTGAGGGGAAGCTTTTAACTGGATTATAGCAGATGTAAACAAACAGTGTGCCATTCATTTCAGAGAGTAACAGCAATGCAGCTGTGACACAGTGTGTGCAGGACCCTGTCAGTGTAAAGCAAATGTACTGCACTGATGGTGTAGCTGAGCTGAACACTGCAGATATCTGCTTAAGAGTTTGGCTAAAATAATAATCAATTGTCAATAGTGGATCAGCAGACTTGAGTAGAGCATTTGTCTGCTAACCTGATTAAACAATCATATCCAAGTTCCAGTCAAATTGAAGAGGAAACTGGTTAAACAGAAAATAAATTTGATTTAACCTTTTGAAAGAGACAACTTTCCCAAGCATTAACTCACATACCGACTGTAATTTGATAATTGGTATGTACACAAGAGTCCCATTCAGACTGCCTCAGTCATAAGGGCCTAATAGCCCAGACATTATCAGCTATAAAGGAAAGTTAAATATGCCCACGCAGAGAGGCTTTCGAAATATGTTGAAAGCTTGGAGCATAATTTGTATGTCCACAAAATGCTCAATCCCTAAAGGCGGCATTTTAATTTTGTATGTAATTCACTGAAAAAAAATCTATCTGAAGGCAGTGGACCATCAAATTAAAATGTTAATAAAACATAACTGTACACTCATATTTTTGTTATTTTGAAAACCAATACATCCCATCTTTTCCTATTTCTAAGTGTGTGGTTTGGCACATGACCCAGGATCCTAGCAATGTGCATCTCCGCACATCCCTGTGACAGTCAAAGCTGCATTGTGCAATAACCACCCATTGGCTACAAACTCGTGCAAGTAATTTAGATCAGTGTTTGCCAAACTTGATTTTAAAATCTGAATGCATCCTGGCCCTTCTCTTTTTCATTTCAGGACCAATTTTGATCAGGCAAATATAGGTTAGGCATAGAGGGTCAGTCAAAACATCACTTTTCACATATTGTAAGTTTTGACCAAAATAAAACCGTGACTCTCTAATGTGTTCCAGTCCACTGATTGAAAAACATTGATTCAGAAATAGTGCAAATGGTTGTCTGTGCTGTCTTTGCATTGTTCAGAATAAGTTTAAACAGGGAGTCCAATGTGAGGTCTGTCGAAAACAGGGATACAAATCACATCATTGCATTTAAAGCATTTATAAACCTTTAATTTGTTGCCAGTTGACCCCAATTTAGTTTCTGTGTGCTCTATACACTTTAGCAAGGGTATGCATTTCCCACAGCAGTGGCACTCAGCAGATTGTTGCTTGTCTGTGTGCGAGTGTGCATGTGTGTACAGGTTGGTCAGCGAGGTGATATGGGCTCTGTCCTGAAGGTCTAAAGGGGATGCAGGTGGCACAGCCCGCCATCTGCTGTGGCTCAGTATTAGGACAGTATCTCACCACCTGCTCGCTTCAAAACACACACCCACCCACCCACACGTAAACACACAGCAGCCTGAGGGGACGAGATGAAATATCCTTCTCATCAGTCTTACACTGAGACCTGCAGACCCAGACCCAGAGACCGTGACCATACATCTGACCGTATGACCCTGGGATACAGATGCAATCCAACAAAAATGCACACACACAGACACACACACACACACACACACACACACAAAATTGCCTGATCTTTATATGACCATTTTTTCCTTTCCTCCCAATCTATTGCAGTGGTTGCAGCTTTGAATTGTGCTGCTTTGAAGAAATACCCCATTTTCCTGCATGGCTAACAACCTCTTTCACCGCTCAGATAATAGACACCATCAAATCCTACCACGTGGGTGCACGTTTGTGGGTGTATGGTCGTGTGCCATGGTGGTGTCACTGTATTAACCAGATCAAAACTACAATGAGTAAATAGGTCAACCAGAAAGCCTTTAGTGCCAATTTAAAGACTGATGAAAGGGCGTAGGACGGCATAAATCATTATAAACCTTATTAAATGGGCCAGCGTCGCTCCCAGAGGCCACGGCAAAGACGCTGTAAAAATGTTATCAATGCGGTCATAATATGAGCTACAGTACTCATTATGCATGTGGTGATAAGTAGCAGAGGTGCTGACACATTTAGGTGTTTTTTTATGCTCTGTTCTTTTATCAAACAGTGTATTTTATCTTTAATGGTCCCCTGTGGCCTCATGGACTTAACACAACATTGTGAAAGATTGATAAACACAGTTATGGAGGGAAAGAGCTCCACTGTTGTCTGTGGTCCTCGAAGTGTTTTTGGAGCAAGAAAGTAGTGCTTATACTTTTGATAAATAAACCAACTTAATGGTCTGCAAAGCCCCAGATTATACTGAACATTTTCAAGCTTTTCAAAGTGTACATTCACAATAAATTACTCTGTTGTAATGTTGTGGTGCTTTTTTTACCCTAACATATGGATGACTGACTTCTTACAAACACAAGCACTGCAAATCCAATCAGTCTATAGAAACAAAAGTCAGCAAATCACGTCCTATTTTCATGAAAATATATTGGATGAAATATTAGAAAATACAAAACCATTTGGTTTTGATGATGGCAAACAATGTTCAAGGTTATGTTTATCCAGTAGCAAGTTAGGGTTAGGCCTTTTGAAATAATAAATACATGTCTTATAACTATATTCATTTAAACAGACACAATCTTTGCAGTGATCAGTGATAAGCCTACTGATAAAACACACTTTAAGGGAATTGAGGTATCTTTCTATTTACGCAGAATTTTGCAAACATAATAGATTAGAGAATATATTAGACATATTCTGCACCATATTTATGTTTATTTTAACCGGTATGTTTTATATAAGTTAATTTGAGCTCCTGATTGAGGGCTTTGTAACATCTGAGAGTGAAAAGTGTGGTCCAGCCTCCAGGGGCTGCTAGTGGGGCTTTCCATGCTCTCCCACTTTTCAACAAGTTCTGTTTAATTGCTCAGTTTACTAGTCTTTGTGCATACATATTACATATTACATACTACATTAAGAGAGCTGTATACCTTTTTAAAAATGCAGGTGTTCTGTGCTCATTATGAGAGTCTCTTAGATGGTCCTATCAATGTTAATGCTCTTTTATGAATGCAGTTAGTCATGCAAGGCTGTATGTTATGGTAACATATGGAAGAATGAATCCAACCAGTAGCTGTAATGACCTCCTCTTTGTATGCAATAAAAGCTGTTGTGATCTTATTATTAGTAGACCGTCTGATACGTCCTTGTCTCACTATGATGTGTAGGGCACATCCTGTTTGTTAATATTAGATTAACTCTGATTATCACACATCATCAGCCTCTCTGGACTTAGTTTAATCCCAGTTAGGAGATACAGTAACGCTTCTGGGTATTGAGAGGTTTGGTCGTCATGCATGATCGAGGAGAGTTATAAAAAAAAAAATGTTAATAAGCTGTGTTACTGTTAGAGCTTTTGTTAACAAAGCAAAGGCTGATGAATAATTAATTGTTGCCTTAAAAACATCATATGAGAGGTACAGAATATTGAGAGGGCTGCAGCACATTTACTGAAATCCATTTTTATGATAACCCAAACTGATCCTTTTGAAGCTCAGTTGCCTCTTCTGACAATAACACTATTGAGGTTTATGGGGCACACTGATATTTTGAGTGACAGAATTAAAACTAGTGGCGAGGGCTATATTTAGACATGGGAAGCTACAGCCGATGGCCAAAGAAAAACAGGGAAACTGGGGTGATAATTTCAGAAACCACAGACTCGATGTTCAATTGAACTGCATGCTCAACTTATACTGTATTTATTTTCATCCCGCGCAGCATGGAGTGTGTTTTTGTTCATCTCTGTGGCGCACTTAAACATTTCAAAAAAACAAAAACATCATGGTGAGTAATTTTACTGGCTACATTTACCATCTCTCCACCTAGACGTGGTCATGTGGCCTTCACGCAGCTGATGTCTTTTTCTAACATGTCAATAATGTAGCTTCATTGAAGATAAGACGTGATAAACTTGTGCTGTGCCACTTGACCGTGATGGAGATGTATTAAAAATCGTGCAGTGAGTGTTTATAGACTTTTAATCAAGACATTCCCTACATTATTGCATTGGGTTGTGAAGATCTGTCGGTATCAAATATATTTCATGAACGTGTGGAGGTGTGCATTTGTTTTAAAACTCCAAAACATAACTTCACATATACCATCTATCAGCATTCACCTATCTTCAAACAGAACTTTTACTTACAGACTTTATTTGGCATAACTGAGCAATATTCTCCACAAGATTAATACTTTTAAAATAGTTCAAAGGTTCTGAGATTTCAATTTAAATTGTCTATGAATAGTCATAACTCTGGCAAAGCTTATCAAGGATTCAAAAGTTATTAATGATTCTTGCACTTATACATAATCAGCTTTGTATAGGCACACACACAAGTCCAGTGACACAGACAGGTACACAAACAAGATAAGTAAGAATTGATGTCAGAGTGGAGCCCTCTGAGCGACCTCTGGCTTAATTGAAGGAATCCGGTGAGCAAGCCGAGCGGAAAATGAGTTCTTCTTCCCAGCAGTGGCACAAGCGTACAGTGGGAGCTGAGACGTACACACATGCTCAGGATTTCCCTACACCTAATGCACTAATCAAGCAGCAAACTTTACCTTATTGAAATATAGTGATTTCCTGAGAGTCCTCTGTGTCTGACATCATCATAAAACATCTACGGAGCTCCAGGAGACGATGTCACCCAACCCAAGCCACATCTGAACATGGAACTAATAAAAATAATCTGTAGAAAACCGTTGAGGCCATTTCGACACAGTTTCCACTAGATTTGTGGCAACATGTCCCATTAACACCCCCTCTGCCTGTGTCCCATTTTAAGAGCAAAGAGATGGACGTTAGCTTTTATTTAGCGACCTGCTTCAGTAATATGAGCCGACCTGCAACTAGTGAGCGTCACTCATAGTCAGACATACTAACAGAGATTCATTATGTGTAATGAACAAGAAATGAATAAAAACACAGCTATGTGAAGTCGAAACTCAAGAATACACAGCCAATTCTATAAGTCAATACAGCAAAGATGGCGTGTTACACACATTATTGTTAGAGATAAAGCTAAGCAGCACTTATCTTTGCCTCCTCTGACATTGTAGATAGCAGTTTTAGACATCAGAATTAATGCGGAAAAGTGAACCACATACATTTTGTGTTTTACTACAAAAGCAACCACAGCCTTAAACATATGTATATGTCTTGCTGCTTTAGTGGAGTTTGGCAGCTGCAAGGTAAAGTGCTGGACAGAGCTAATAGTTAATGTCTGTGAGCTGTAGGTTTGTGTGAGAGTCTAGACTCATGCCTGAGTCAGGAAATTTGATTTAATGAAGTTTAGCTCAATAACTGTAGAATTAAAGTGCTCAATGAAGTCCATTTGTTTAAGATCTACAGTAATGCTGGTCATTTCTCACTTTTTCCTACCATTAAGGGTAAGATAGAACGCACCAAATCACATGACAACTGGAGCTCTATATGCAACCTTTTGAACCCGGTTATAGCTGCAAACTTAATAGCAACTGGCAAGTGACAAATCACACACAGCTCTGTTTTGACACTGCGACCGCAATAACTGCAGTGTTAAAAATATACTGTGAGGCCCCATAGGTACCATGCATACACCGTAATTAAGTGTGACAGATTAGATATTCTCATCTTCTTGTTCATGTGAAAATATTAACAGACTTTTTCTATCTATCTGTGTTCTGTACTTTTTTAAAGCCTTGAAAAGTTTCCCTGTATTGTGGAAAGAAAAACTTTTTGTGTAGTACATTGCATGAAGTATTTACTGCCTGCTATCTTCTAGTGACTCTTTTCCTCTACAATGTAGGAGTGTGCCTTAATAAAAATAGCTCAAGTAGTGGCATCTGCACTGTACTAGACGTAACACATTTAAGCATCACGGCTGACATATCCCATGTCATGTGTGGCTTTTCCTTGCTCGTATTCACTGTTTGCTCAGTTCCACAGAGAATCGGTCATGTTTAGACTATGTTTGAGCCTATGTTGGTAATTGTAAATGGATCTTTTCTTTATATAAACTGTAGCTGAAGAGTGTGAAGTGATGTGGAGAGGGCTTGACGAGAGGAATGGGACTGTAACAACCTTGGGCTGAACAATGGTGCCAGCCGAGACTGAAAGAACGCTTCTTGTCGCACTTGCGAGTGTACTCCAACCACTCAGCTCATCATGCTCAGCTGAATAAGTCCATTTAACGTTTCCTTTTCATAAAGCTATTGGGAGTTATTCAGTGTGTGCTACAAAAGCTTTACCTCGGGTGTAAAAGAGGTGAAAATGTATAAAAGGCTTATCTCTCCTTTCCTAATAGTCTCTTTAAATGCAGTTTGCAATCAACCTTTCAACTTCCTGATAATTAGTCACTGTCTTCAAGCATTGCATTGCAATGTTAAAACCTCTGTATTGATCCACGCAGTCGATACTTCTAATCTGATACACAACTTTATAAAATTGGATTACAAGGATGTGTGGCCTACTTTGTTTAAGTGAGCATAGAGTTTAGATGAAGTAGTTATTTGAAGGAAACTGGCGCTTTGTTCGAACAGCCGGTGTTTGTTTGCGACAAGTTCACCCAAAGGGAAAAAACGTGCAGATGACAAGCAAAGGAAAAAGCTTTTCTATCTCATGAGAAGTAAATGATATTGGTTTGTTGTGAGAGTCGTGATTTTGGAGCTGTTATGAGCACCACAGCCCAACCTCCAGAGGAACGACAAGAGAAAACACACATCAATCAAAGAGAAATATATCTCAGGTAAAAGAAACAGGATGTACAGGAGTCCATCGGTAACTAAGCCCCACTGGTGTGTCTTTGTACAATCGTAAGAATACTTTCTCAGCTGCTACTTTCAAGCCAAACACACCTTTAAGTGGGTGAATTGTATTTGTTGAGGAGCATGGTGTAATACAGTTTACAAGCTTCTTAATTTGATCCAATTTTGTGCATTTCAAGCCACTACTTAGACAGAAAATAAGTGTTTTTTTTCACTCTCTAGTTCAATTACAAATATGTAACTGCAAATATTATCCCTTTGAACAATGTACACAGTTTAAGTCAACAAAAAGGAATCAGGAAGCATGTCCATTTAAAGTGACACCAAAGAGTGTGGTGGGGGTGGGGGGCAATAGGTTGTAAACATCCAGCTTATCACTGGGTAAATATAGCAATGTGACACCATAGTGCAAATGTAATTTCCAGTGCAAACATACACTCTCTTACTGCTGGATGAAAAGATGAAATACAATGTTTTGGGTTTTTTTTTTATATATTTATCGAAACATACAGATATGTTTGTTGTTTTTTGTTGTTATTATTATACTTGAAATTGTGAAAAAGATGATGACCGATAATCTGACTAAATGTAGATTGTTGGGTTACCATGACACCAGTATTAGTGGATGGGGTTTGTTAATCAACAGGGGAGCATTCTGATCATGTATCAGGCTGTGCAGTACAGGGGTAGTAGTAGTAGAGGGTTATAAAAAGTGTAACCATTAGATGACATAAAGGTATGGGTGACAGTCCACAATGGGTTACTTGTGATTGAAGCCATTATTGGTCTAGAACAGATAGTTGATCTTCTACAGTTTGGTCAGTAGCAAAAATATAAACATAAATATTAAACTGTGATTGTAAATGAATCAGTAAAATACCTGCATTAGCTGCTATAAAGGTTGTAATACAGCACTAGTGTGACGGAGCACGCCCGTCAATGAGTAGTGAGCGCACGCGGTCACAAAGGAACCCACGAACGCGCGCGGGCCACGCACACATACACCACGCAGACCTTGTCATTCACACTCGCTAATTCCCCGTTCACCCCGCTGGTTCACTAATACGCACCCAACACACAACCAACGCCTTTTTCCTGTTTTCTTGCCGCTTTTATGCTCCCAAGGGTGCACACTTGAGAGCGTTAGCTTGGGTCATTCATACATGCTAGCACTTACCTGTTTCTCTGTGTTTCCTGATGCTGCGCGTCTCAGCCAACCCGAGCCATAACTTCCGGGTGGTTTAAATGGGCGCTGTTCGCGCGCTGGTGCTGGTCAGGTCATGCGCATTAGATAACCCGAACATAAAAACCTTTAACCGCCCTTTCAATCATCTTTTGTTAATTATTATTTATATATTGTTGTATATGGGAACAGCCCACATGTTTATGTTTCAACTGTTTGTTTGTTTATTGATTTATATTTTTTTGTAATCCTGAAGCCCAATGGGAGGGGCCAGACCAGTATTTAGGGGAGCCATTTCAGGCCTGTATTCAGTCTGGTCTTGAGCAGTTACAGTGCAGGTAACGTTGGCTGAGAGCACTCTGCGCTCTGTGTTTGAGTTATCGACAGAACTCTGACTTTAGACTTTATTGTTTTTGTACATTTGTAAATACATTTTTGATGACATCACTGTATATATTTTTGCACTTTTTGGCTGTTTTGCACTTTGGACACTGGCACAATAAACATCACTTGAACACGCATTTCTGACTTTGCCTGGATTTGATTAGAGCCCCGCCACAACTAGTCAACAAAGTAATGCCAGCTAGCATGGCAAGGCTTTATGTGAAGAGGAATTGATTTTCCTTTGGTTAAAGACAGTTGTATGCCATGCTATTAAACAGTCTGATCTGCATTATAGGTCGGTAGTTGTAGTAATCACTGCTCTAGAGACAAATTCAGCCACTCACTTCAGGCATTGCATAAACCCTAGTAAAATGACATAACAGTTTATAACAACAACACAATTAAAGTGGTGTATATGCATCAACTGAAAGGAAAGCTGTCTACCAAACGGTCACATGAGGCTTTCTTTTTCATCTGCTGTTCACTGAATTTCCAGTGACTGACATGGCCATTCTAGCTCTCCTAAATTCATCTTGGTGTGATACTCTGTCCCGCTGGATGATCCACTCACACTTCATCTCATCAGCCAGTCGGATAGCAACACATTCATCTCCTGAATTTCCCACAAGTACATGGCTCCTAGCTGCACACTGCGCTCCTATTGAGGCTCCATTACTGAGGCGAAGACATGTGGAAGCTTGTTTGAAGTTCACCGTACAATATCTGGAAAGGCACATGAAACATTTCGAGGAAGTAATAGACTGCTCCATTTTTGGAAAAGAGAGGGCTCCAAAAAAAAGCGAAGTCTGAAAGTGAAAGTGTTACGAAATGGGGCTGTTTTTGTTCTCATGATATGGATCAATCTACAGAATATTATTGCAAAGAAAGATAAATTGATCGATGTAGTGGAGATGAAGAGTCTAGATGTGGGCGGTTGAGAGGGAAGAAAATTTAGCTGGAGAAATGGAGAAAGGAGAATGTGAAAAATACAATTTCTTTCTTTTTTTTTTTTTTTTTAAAGTGATAGTCATGTGTTTTTAGACTCCAAGTTAACTTGAATCACTGTGGATCAGGCCAGTGCTTGACACCACACAAACAGCTACAGCTACTATGTACAACCCAACTTTTACATAGTATTCATCATATGTTAGTTGGATAGACCAGTGACAACATTCAACCTATTGGTAAGGTAGCAAAGAACTGTGTAGTCATTGTAGTAGTCGGCAAAAATGTGTCTGTTGAGTTTGTGGTGGATGTGACATACTGAGGACTTTGCATCAAGACTGAAATAAACATACAGAGGAAACATTTGTATTTGACTACTGAAGTGGTTAGCCTCTAAAAGCATTTTTCAGTTCAGTTATTTTTTTTTTTTTCAGTTGCAATATATTTTCCTGTGAAGTGAAGGAAGTGAAATGCTCATATGCCTGAAGCGACATTCTAAATTCTTGTGTATATAAGCTACCTTATCTGTGAAAACAGAATATTTTGTGACCTTTATAGTAAAATACATTTTTCATACAGCAATATGACTTTTAAAAATATATTGTGACATTTTTTATTTTTTTTTTAAAGAGAGGATTCTTCACTAGCATTATTCCACAGTTAAGCCCCAACCACAGAAAAGCCTCTCTATCCTTTTGGCCTTTGGTGCAATGAACTTACATCTTACATCTACTAAACTGTATTTGGGTTTTCTGGAGTAAAAGGTGTTTTAAAAGAACTCTGTCTGGCAGGGTCATAGATTTTGCTTTGAACTTTATTTCAATAGCTGTAATACAGTGTATCTTTAAATGTCATATTTAAAATTTAATCACCTGCTTTATTATTGAGGTACGGCTTGTTTGTGCACCAGTGGTTTATATCAGTGAGTATGTATTTTTAAACTATCAAATCATTGTTGTATCTTCTGCAAGGACAATTTACACAGGTAATAAATATTGCAATTTTCATTTATTCAAATAATAATGAGTTTTGGGCCAATTACCGAGCCTTGAAAGCCACAAAGTCTTGATACTGTATTGTTTATTTAAACACATTGTTTGTTGGAGTATGGTTCATGGAAAAGCTGTCTTTTGTTGATGAGCTTGATTTATTGCGTTGACATGTATGTAACACGAAGGCTTAGAAAATTGTTTATAGATTACTGTTAAAACAATGACCGGATACATCAAGAATGGAATCAGTGGAACCAAATATATTCTGTATATATAATATTAGACACAAATGCAGAAAAGGATAGCGAAGTGTAATGTGTTTTTAGTTTAGACCTTAAGGAAAGGTGTTTTTTTTTTTTTTTAACTTCTATTCGTCTTGTGAAGAACACATTTTAAAATGCCTGCATCCATGAAATACAAGAAGGTTCTTATGTGAGAAAAGTGGGCTGAAACCTGGGTCTCCATTGATACATGTCCTTGTGAATCCATTCAGTCCACATTTTTTAGGCAGAAACAATAGCCAATACGTGATATCAATGGTACATGAACCTCTTGTTAAAAGTGGATACTCGGAATCTTCTGATAGGTTTCACTGCCCACCAGAGTTATTTGTGATGGCTGTTACTGTTGTGGGGATATTTCCTTTCATCCACTGCCTTTCAAGTTACACAATCACTAATCAAGGCTGTAGCATTGCACCAAATGTCACACATTTCTCACTACGGCCCGCTGTTCCTGGTCTCATTGTCCAGAGAGCATCTTGTGGCAAAGTGGGAGCTCATTAAATGTAGTCATGATGGGAGAAGGAGGAGGAATCTGGGGGAGTGTATGACAAGGAGAAAATTATGTTTTGTCACATACAGTCTGCTTCCTTCATTACTTTAGGGTGGCCCGATTCTGTTCTCATATACAGGTGATACAATCAGTCCCACTGTTTCAGGTTTGTTTCCATGTTAGTTTAGATTTGCTCTTTTTTTTAAATTGTGTTGCAAGGTGTAACTTCTCTTGTTGATTTTAAAGTAAATTATGTTATGTTTTTTTTTTTTTTTAATTTTACATGTTTTCTTTTGCCAACTTTATTCCTAGAGTTAAATTTGCCTAGATTCACTGTTGATATTTTTCGATGTTTAAAATTTCCATTTATTTGCCAGTTTTTAAAGTTACACATTTCTGTCACATCTTATTGACAACAAAACACAATGTTCATTCATTTGCCTGGGGTGCTCTAAAGCTTGTTTGGTTAGTCCCTGATCAGACATTGTGCCCCTATAAAGGTATTTTACCACTGAAACAAAAGAGGGCTATTAATTTTTAACAGTACAGGAAGTGTTACATTGAAAAGTGAAAGTTAAAAGTGCCTTTAGACAGCGGGTGAGAAAGTTGCACAAAGCATTCATAGCATCATACTTTTCAGGAACTGGTATGAATGCCGATAACACCTTCATTTTGGTGATGGCTGCTGCATTACATAATCTATTAGTAAAATGTAAGCTATACTGAAAGGTGACTTCATACACCCTGCAATTTTCTGGAACCACTCCACTATACCTTTAAATACACACAGACACAGGCATAACTCTTAAGCATGAGGAGGTGAAAAGCTCTTAGCAGAATTGATTGGCACTAAATGGCTCGTACTTGAAATCAGCCCAAATTACTGACTGGCTAATGTGCTTGAAGCAACTTACTTACCTCATCCACTCATGTAGCGCTCATGCACACTCTCCAACACGCATAAATACACTTGAACACATCACACCCCCATTTATCGCTGCTCTCACACCTGCATATATTCCTACCAGCTCTTTTTATTGCTGCTCAAACTCACAAGAGGGTACAATTTTGTATACACTGACATATGTCACTGCCGGCTTTTATCCTTCTGGCCCACTTCCAGTTGCAAGTCATCAACTGATGACAAAATTAAGGCTGACACTACTCAATGCTCCTTCAAAGGCCAAATTAATCCCCCAAAAAAATCATCTTTTTGAGCATGTTTGTAATTTTTGGATCTCAAATCAATGTGATATGAGACTAGAGGATACTGTAGTATTACTTTAATGTATCTGGTTGTTTTACACAGTGACAATGAGCTCTTAACCCTACTGATGATTGATGTTAAGCATTTAATTAACCAATGGACATACAGTACTTGTCAAAAAATGATCAAGCAGTGTTTAAGGGCTATTGTTTTACAGATGTGCTCATCTAGCCTGATCTATTACATTAGCAATTTTGTCTTTGTTCCCTTTCAACAGTGTTATGCTATATCCCATAAACTTGCCTCTGTTTACTTTAGTAATTTGGCCATTTTACAGACATCTCTGTGCTTTGATGTGAATATGCAAAAGTATTGTTTTTTTGTTCTTTCTTCCAAACAGGAATTCAGTTAATTGCAAACGTGTCCTATTTCTGAACAATAATGCATCATTTAAAGGCAGCTGTTTGAGTTTTGTGTTTGAGTTGGTATTACTGACTGTTTTCCTCCTGGATTCTGACTGCTGACCTGTGTCTGCGCCGAGATGTTTACTGCAAGCGGACAGACTCCTGAGATTTGTGATCCAGGTGGGAGATAGCAGAGCCAGGGGGCTTCAGTAACCCGCGCAGAGATGTGCTTCTGGTGTAAAGCGGCCTGCTGACTCGTGTGTAACTCCTCTCTGAACACGCTCTTTCAAGTGTGCCTTTGAGGCTATTGCCTAAAGTGCTGTTGCTCACAGAGCGTTCACTCTCACAATAGTGAGCCAAATTAAGCAGTTCTCAATTGATTCCCGTCTGGTGGACAGTTCAAAAGGATCAAAGGAATGTGTTTCTCCAACTCTGCATTTGCTGTTTATTAAGAGGAATTACATTTAAAAGATATTCAAAAGTTTGTTTAGATATAATCAGTTTTCAGTGCAAAAATTGAGCAACTTCACTAATGTTGTTGGTGGAAGATTATTTTATTTTGGGCTGTTTTTATCTGGTCAAAATGATCTGTAGCAAACTTTTTGACCAAATTTTTTTTTTAATTTTATGTATTATTTTTTTAAAATAAGATTCACCTTTGTCTTGTTGTGCAGAGGGAAGGGCTCAGGATTCATATCCAAACTCTTCCTCAACACACTTCCCTTGTTTGGTATATACAAAGGTCACAGATGTTTGGATGCCTGCTGTGGTACCCAGCGCACTTAATGGGACCTTTACAGTTTTCGCCCCCACAGAGGTAGCTCTGTTTCTGGAGGCAATAATAAGCCATGCCAGAGTGTTAAACCGGCTAAAAACAAGGATGTTCACAAAGAAAGGGGGCACACAAAGAATTTCATATAGTTACACATGCAAACGTGCACTATGCATGTGCACAAAAATCCCTCATCAAACTATTACACCTCCACACAGCCCATTGGCTTCCTGCTGAGACGCCTTCTGTTCAGCAGACACATTCTACATGTTTACAGCTAATGGATCTCAACTGCCATATATTCATGTTCCCTGGAAGGAATCAAGTCCTGTTGCTGTGTGTGTGGGTCTGTGAACATCTATTCATTTCCCCTGATGAGATATATCGAGTTTGTCTGCCAGTTGCATACAGCCATCCAGAGCTGCTGATACAGAGCTGTAATGGCCTCCCACGGAACGAAGCTATTAGCTGAATGCTAAATGGTCCCAGAGAAGATGCTAACATTAGCTTGATCTCTCACTGCAGCCATCTCAATGAGTAGAACCATTATTTACACACACACAGTAGTGGGAAGCAGGAAGATGTTATAATTGTTTGGGAAAGGCTGGCACAGGTGCACAAGCTTATTTAACTGGCATTTAGTTGTGTGCTCAATGAGTGGGGATCATAATGTTACCCATACAGAAAATACAAACATGTGGCATGAGCATATGCTATCAAATCTCAGTTTGTGCATTTATAGACAGCACCCCCCTTCCTGCTCCACCTAAGCTTGTTCCAGTCTGTCTGTGCTCCCAATCTTAGGCAGGTCAGCTATTGTTTATCTCCTCTGTTAAGTTCCCACAGGACAGCGATGCCCACAGATCCAAGAGAAAAGCTGCACGGTCAGCAGCCAGCTCTCTCTGTAGGAGTCTGTCTGTCTCTGCTGCGAGCGAGATGGCCAGAGAAACAGAGACGCCCTTGCAGAGGGACAAAGGGAAACAGTTGGGCAGATAAGGGAACATTTGAGAAAGAAAATAATAGGGCTGTCAACATTAACAGAGTGACATTAGTCTCTTTTAAATGCACAGTTCCAGTTGCTCTAATATATTCATGTGTATGCTATAGCAAGCAGCTTTTGCATACAAATTTCTGAAATTATTTTGTATTGGCAAAGCCATTTATTAACACTATACCTTAGACGAGTTATTGAGGTCCATAAAGAGCCTTTAGTTTGAACACTAACGTTTGACATTACTAAAAATCCTACACACTAGCTTAATGATTTTCTGAACAACCCCTGATAGTCCCACCTACTAGGATCATGAGTATACATCTTTTTCCAAACACAAATCTGATCAAAGCACATCCTGTATACATACAAGACCAAGACAGTACTGAGTAACTTTCAAGACCAGGATCAGTCTATGACACATTGGAAAAGAACCAAGAAAAAAAGTGAAATACTCCCAGTCTATGTTTGTCAACTAATATTTAACTGTTGGGTCTCTCTGGTAGTGATTGTGTGAAGGACAGGATGGTGATTGTTTGTCAAAAAATAAAAAGCTCTTTCTTCAATTTGCAGCAACATTTTCATCTGATCATGATAGCATTGCTGATTGTGATGCATTTATAGCCAAGGCTGAGTTTGATTAAAACTAGTCCTGAGATCTGGTAAAAAGCTACAAACTAATCACTCAGTGATTTGAACAAAATGTAATAAATAATGTTGTACAGCTGCATCTTGTTGTGAACAGAATAAGACAAATACTCAGTATACATACTCTGACAAACTGAGCATCCTCTTATAAATACAACTATTATTGAATCAACTAAAAATACTGGATGAACTAAAAGTGCAGCACTGTAGCAAGTCAATAAACAATAACATTCTGGCTTGTGCCCTTGACTTTTATTTACCGTAAAACAACACTACTCAGATGAACAGAAATGCCTTAAAGAAAATACCTTTGTCTACATGCTTCAGTTGCTATTCTCATTGTTTAAAGTCTTGAGCTGTGCTGTGCGCTTCACATACTTCACTTGCAGGCAATTTCTTGGATTAATATCATGGTAATGTAGTGCTATTGTATTTTTATTCATTCAAACTGGGCACTCACTTGAAGACTGTCAGGCTGGTTAAGAATGCACATAGACTTGACTGATAGGACCCAGTTGAACCATTTAAGTTGGAGAATAAAGAACGCTGTGGCTATTTTAATTAGCTTTAATTGTATATGGTTGATTTACCTTCTCATGGTTAACATAAGTGTACGTAGTGCACATTAGCTAAATACATTTGCATTCTAGACAATGGTCTTAATTAAAGTTGCAGTCAGTCACACCTTTATCCATCAATAAAGTGCATCATTAAAGTGCTCTGCTAAAACACATTCAGACTACGGAACTGAAATACTTTTTAAAGAGAATATCTTCCTTGCTCTTATGGTAAACTTTAAGCAATATTTGTAGACTACTTACACAGCTAGCTTATAGATAGACCTCTGCAGAACCCGCAGTTTCTAATTCGAGACATTGCTTGTTAATTCAGCAACTTGTCACTGTCTCTTTGTGCTGACATTTGTGAAAGCTTTTCTTAGTGATCATGTTGATTATATGCCTGTCTCTTGTCATGTATCGTACACATTAAGTGTGTTGCTTTTGCATCGTTAAAATCACATAGATTTGTGTTGGACTTATTGGCTCTCACTTGTCCATTTGATGGAAGTTTCATAAGATTACACTTCATGCTCTGTTTGAATGTCTTTATAGTTCAGGATTCCAGACCTGAGCAAAGAAACCAAGGAGCGATGTGAGGTGTGTGAAGTCAATAATAACATTTCACATTGACATTTTGAGTCATTTTCTGACATTATTTTTGTCATTTCTACCTACACCTCCCCCCGTGGCCCTGGTGTTCAAGACTACATGCTTTGAAACGCAACTAAATGTTTAATTAGCTGCAATAATGAATAGTTAACTATGGTCTGTCAGTTCTTCTGGCCTTATCTTGTTGTGTCTTACTGTTTAGTGGTCTTCGCCGTGAGTGGACACCTTCATGGTTGTCTTGAAAAGCAATGAGAAATGTCAAAGATAAGGGCCACAAAAAGTCACAAAGGGACTGTGGCTGTTCTTTTGTCAGACCTGCATGCTTTAAAGTGAGTCCACTTGTCATGATGCATTCATGAATAGCACTGTCGGACTAACTAGGCCTTTATGACAAGTCCGTCTTACGCACACCGACAGCAGAGCAGCACCCTCACTGAATAAACCATCACAATAATTCGTCTTAGAATTAACTCATCATTTATTCATAACCCCCCAATAGACAGCGCTGAGATACACGAGATGGAGAGGGAAGAAGGAAAATAGGATGGATACTCGTGGAGAGAACAAGACAGAAAGGAAAACAGAAAGGTGACAGGGAGAAGGTCTTGTGCATAGGGCTACATTAACCTGGAAAGCACTGTGAGACCACTGTGTGTTCAGCTAAACTGGGTCTCACTTGGAGAATGTATTCATTTTATAACAGGGAAGCATGCCAATATAATCATTAACTTTTTTTTTTTTTTTTTTTTACAACAATTAGCTCTACAGCTCATTTGTAATCATAACATGCCCCTGACTTGCCTCTTCATCCATCTCAGTGCTAAAATAAGTGATGGAAACACACACCACCAGCGTGAACTGTATAAATGTTATTTATGAGACTCACATTGCTCCACTTATTTCAATGTACAGCTCTCACTCTTGTTTGTTTGTGTTCTTCATTTGCTCTTGTTAATTCCTGATTCTGAACAATAAGCTGGTTACTAAGCCAAATACAGTGAACCTTTAAGAATTTCAATCACTAACCAACGTGGACTTAATACAACAGTGCAATTATCCAGTTACTGCAGTAAACTCAACAAATAAACATTTCTACAAACCTGTTCTATTTCTCTACAGACTCTGAAGTGAACGGAGCAGGCAGATGTGCATTCCTCATTGCTCTAGTGTTAACCTTGCCGCAGTCTCAGCTGTCACTCACTCTTCAGTGACAAGCCTGACTCACACCTCCGCCTTCTCCCATTGGTCAATGACAATCCATGACTAACAGGTCCTGTGAGGGAACTGGACAGCAGCAATTGATGGGCATGAATGAGGGACAAAAGATTTGTGCTGGTGCCAAGGGGTGTGTTGCAGGGTAATGACTCAACAGTTCTTAACCATATCTGCTCTCTGCACAGACATTTTGAGGACATGTTTACTTGAATTGTGCATGTGCCTTTATGTGTGGAGTGTTGCTTTTGTAGTGTATGTAAAATTCCCATTACACTTTTTTTTTTTTCTGATGTAATAACACTACTGAAACTGTAAATCAAATTATCAAAATTATAAACTAATGTATAGCTGTGGCCTATAGTAGACTACTAGTATGATATTCTATTTTTTTTTTTATATATAAAAATACTAATCCATTACATTATATTGAAGTTGAAACTGAAACTTTTAGCTTGGAGTTCACCGACTTACGATCCTGTAATTGTCTCCGTCTCCTTGAACATTACGTCAAAGCATTGCCAACATTTATCCATGTTTAATTTGCTGCCTGTTTCTCAATTTATTTATTTTTCCGAGCTATAAGTAAGGCTTATTTTGCAGCGGAATAACCTGTTTCCTTGGGATTATTTTCTTGGTCCTTTGTTGACATCACTCTCAATTAGGTAACACTCCTTTTTTCTGTGAGTGAGCTTTGATTGGCCAGAATACTGCGGTGGGCTGATCGTTCTCATTAAAATCTTTATGTATAAAGCCCAGATCACATCTTAAGGTCTAATTTGTTCACAAATAATTCAAAGTAAATGCAACAGTAAAAAAATAGGTAATCCACGTTTAATTGTGACTTCATTTTAAGATACACCCTACTATCTTTAACAGAATATGTGTTATATATTAAAGTCATTCCTCAAATTGGAATAACAAAATGAAGACTCGCTTACTTATTTGCAATTTTGGTTGAAATAATAGTAATAATAGCCTAACCTATGTCAATCTGTTTACTTGTATTAACTGCTAGCTGCTATTTGCTTTATGTTAACTCTATTTCAAACTACTAATGGTTCAGTTTTAGGGGTCTCTTCAAATCCCAGACTTTTCAAGATGTGATGGAGAGCCACTTTGTCAGTTAGTATCTTGAGGGTGCTTGAACTACTACAGGCATTTATAGGGGCGTCACTAAATGACACAAAGCTTCAGGGAAGGGTTAACGTCTAACTGGTCCAAGGTTAACCCCATAACTGTGTGTTTGCAGAGAGGACACAAATGTCGCTGTAACAAAACATCAATCTGGGAATGAAATACTGTAAGCGATAACTCAATCCGTGCTATTACAAATCCAACACTGGCTTTTGAATTTTTAATGTGTCTTGATTTACGACAAGCTGGCATATATCAGTCGCAGCTCATGCTTTAAATGGTATGTCATAATTAATGCATGACTGTGAATAAGGCTTCTTCATTATGGAGCAATATGCAGCGAGAAGCTTCTTCTTCCACATTGTACCATTTAAAATTCAGGTAATGTAGAGGCTTTTAACCCATTTTTAAACATAAATCATATATTCTTACAAGCAAAATGGAACTTAAATGTATTGCAAGGTGGATTAAATATTTGATAACTATGACTATCGTTTGGTGGCGTATTTTAGTTCCTAACCCTAACTCTAGCTCTCTGTGGCTTCATTTGATTAAAAAAAAAAAATCTAAATATTTGTGGATGTTCTAAGGAAACCAGTAATTTTATGGATTTATGTGAATGGAAAATATGTATGTTACATTGTAGGACACTTATAGCACAATGAAACTCACTCTCCCTCGCCCAGCTTGGTATCTAGCCCGACAGATGCAAATACAGGCTCGACAGCTGTCCCTCCATCTCAATAAGTCTACCAATAAACCAGTCCACTGCCAAATAAAGTGGGAGGAGAGCAGCAGTGTGTTCACTGCCTGTTGGCATCATTTCAGGGGTTTCTGGGATTTTTGTTATTATTGTTACGGAAAATGTGTTACTAAAGTTGATTGGGATGGTATTAGATGAAAGTCCAGAATAAAACAAAAAAACACAATAGGAAAGATTTTTGGAGTCTCTAATAAGTCAAGACTACAACTGATGCATAAAGAATATGGTAAAAACAGCGGGAAACTGTTCTAAAATTCAAGCACTGCAAGTTCATACATTGAATGATTGTTTTTGTATTTAAAAATACATTTCATGGTCTGGATTTAAAATGTGCTCTGTTATGAAACAAATTGATTATTACAAAGTACAATCCAATCAGATGACTTATCAAAAACAAGCCAGCCGCTGACATGTGCTAGTTTTGGCTTCAGTAAAGTCTGTAACAAGTAAAAACATCATGTAACCTGCTGCAGAACTTTTCTGTGCTGAGCCCAAATAAACGAACCATCAGTCTTCCTCAGCCTTGGTCTGGAAACAACGGTTACGCTTTCAACCAATTTGCTTCCAGCTTCGATTAAAATTGTCATCTGTAAAAGTGTCTTTGTGCGCCAGTGGGAATGTAGCCCACATTTCCAGGTAGTTATCTTCATACCACTTTTAAGTTTAAAAAGCCCTTGCCTAGGCTTTGTGGGGGAGATGTGGAGTCAGCGAACAGTGAGGGGGGAAGGAGACTGGCGATGCAGGAAGTTGGGATGTCACTCTTGGTTGTGCTGCCAACTCAGCTGCTACTTTCTTGTACACACTGCAGCGGATATAACACACACACTCTCACATGCTTCATACGCCCCTCTTTCTCAGTCACACACTTCAAAAACACATCTCTCTGAGTGTGAAATAACTTCTTTCTTGGGCGGCTACACGTTGCGTTGTAATTGCACACCTTCATCTCTTTTTTCCCTATTACTGCTTGCCATTCTCAGTCAGTCCGCTCCTATGTCTTCCTTAAAAAGGCTAATCAGCTCCGAATCCTTCTAAACGGCAGAGGATCTGCTCTGTAAAATGCTTCATTTAGCCATGGTCCTTAAATGTGCACTGTCATTTGTTTTACTTAAGTATCAAACTGCAAGCACAGCTGTCATGTTGGTAGGCAGTGCACTCGCTGGTGTTGTTTTACAACAATGACCAGGAGGAGGTTTCAGCTGCTCTGTTAAAGCAGACCAAACACATTTGAGAATCCTGAACTCCTCTTTAACAGGAAGTATTATGTAATCTTTAGTCATTAAAGACCATGTGTAATAGAACTAATGAAACCTTCTTCCAATAATGCTTTACATTACTTAATGATTAGGACTAAGTGTTGCTAGTGTTAAAATAATTTGATAACATTTTAAATCTGCAGCAACACAAGAAGCAATGAACACATTTATTTCCAGCACAGCAGTGGCTTTAAGGGGCACAAATGTATACAGTAATTCCACAAATAATTTCAATTAAAAAAGTAAAAGGTTGTATTATAAAATAAAAAAAGCATTTACTGCTAATTTACACTGGATATATCAGCAGAGGAGCTACAGCTCGACTGAGACTTCTACTGTTATTGCACAACAGGACAGAATTATGGAAGTGGATCTCTAATAAAATGGTGACTGTAAGTTATTTATTGGTTATTATTGGTTAGTTAAGCTTTGGTTGTTATGACATGTCATTCACATGGATCTGGACTTAATGATTAGTACACACTACACATGTATGTTTGTACAAGTTATTAATTATAAATAAAATTATAAAATTGTCTGTGTGAACAAATCTTATCATATATAGATAAAAAAAAAAATTTGTTCAAAGATTAATTTTATGGGCTTTTTGCCCTTTATTGATAGCAGACTGTAGCTAGACAAGAAATGGGGTGAGAGAGAATGGGACATGACCCGACTGAGATTTGAGCCCGGGTCTCCTGTGTGTTGGGTGTATGCTCTATCTGAGCTGCCAGGGGCGCCCCCCCCATCTTGTCATATTCTTAAAGGAACCTCTAAACTTTTGCCCCGATCTTGGCCATATACTGCTTACTTTTGTTGTTTTCAGATCGGGCTGACGGGGCTGAGTGTGTCCATGTGGAACAATGCTGCGCTGTATCTCAGCAGTAAGTCCTCTCTGCCCAGCATTAGAGCACTGATGTCGAGCTCAGGTCATGGAGGGAGGGCTCTGATCTCTGACTTGGTTCAGAGCACTGCTGATGAGTTTTAAACAGCTTCACATTCTCTGCGCTGAGAGAGCAAATTCAAACTTACAATCAACACCCTCAGTATGATCTAAAGTCGGCGATATAAATTCATAAATGAAGGAGACTAAGCAATTAACACTAATGGAAACAGATAAATGGGTATTACAGTATGCAGATGTAGTAAATACTGCTTAAACGTCTTCAAGGTGCCCAGCCCACAAAGCCATACCCATCTCATTTTTCTCTCAATTTAACTAAGATGCTGCTCTTTTACTGGGAATAATAATAATCATAGAAAACCTACACAGATGGGAATGCAAACCCAATTATAAACAGACTAACTTTTGGAGTGAAAAGTTCCTGTATGATGGATGGATTGATGCTTGGATGGATGGGAGGATAGATGGATGTTACCCATGGTTTACGCGGATGTAAGTGTGTGCTATACTGTGCGTCTAATCAGAGCAGTGCATTCCAGCTGTGGGTGTTGGATATGAAATATTTATCACGCTGCTTCTCTGAAGATTCCTTGGAGTTAAGTATCAATTTAAGACTATTAGTAACTGAATCCATCCCACATTTCCTGACCACATGAATCTGGCAGATGAAGACATAGGCGAGGAAAAATACTCAAATAACATGAGAATTACAGAAACGGCAGCATTCATTTGCTTCGGCCATTTCTAACAAGCTAGATTATGATAATGGTATAAGATAACATTTTGAAGATGTTAAAGTCACTCTTGTTTAGTCAGTGAGAGGTTTGTTTTTCTCACTTTCAGGCTCAATATTTTGCAACATCAAATTCATTCTGTTTATTTTTTTTAATGAATGAGAGTTAGATGCTGCAGTCTTAACAAACTTTGAAAAACGGTCTATACTTATGGAGAACATACTGCATTTCGAGTGGGACCAAGACATGTGCTGGGGTCCGCTTCATGTGCAGCCCCCCACCGCATTAGCCTCCCTTGGCGTGGCTAATACGGCAGTGACCCACCTTCCTCAGTTAAACACCTTGACATGCTGCTTTACCCAGTGCCTGCTTATCTAAAGTTTCAGTTTGGAGCCAAAACACTTACAGACTTATGCATTTTTTTAACCACTCAATCCATTTTTTTACGTTTTACATTTATCACATCAATTTTGCGTCAAAATCGAATCGAATCCACTGGTGACCCCACTTTTACTTGTTGTCATGGCAACGCCTCACATGGTCTGACTCACTTTTTTTTTAAGAGTAAAAAGTGATCGGTTATGAAAGCAATATAATTTAAGAGGGAACTTTTGTCTACGAAGTTTCTATGCCGATGAACTATTGACCATCCATTTTATAGTGCCAGTGTATTTTACACATCTCAGCTGTACTATATTTCAGCGTGACATATGTTTGATGCGAACAGATTAAGCTGATAAAACAGCGATTTTTATCATTCAAAGCATACAAATAGTATTTGATTCAGACCGATATTAATGGGAACAAGTTTCAGCTGCTAATCAAATTTTGACATCAAAGAAAGCCATTAACAGTTATGAAAGTTAGATTAGACTGTCAGATCATAACTCTAAGATTAAACTGATGGTAAATTATATCTGTGGCTTTGTTACACCAGGCTATTTGCAAGTTTGATGTGTTGTCTTTTTTTATTTATTTTTTGTCCTGATCTGTGTCCTTGTATGTCCTTAAAAATATTTCTTTTAGTAATTCATTGAATGTTTATGTGGTTACAGAGTGTTTAAGCCCAGAATAAAATGGTGAACATCTTATGATTTATTCTCTAACATGTGTCATTTTGTATTTTAATATTTTACTCTACTTACCTTTAGTTTAGTGTAGTATGATAATTCACCAGTTACTACCCTCATTCATTAGTCATTAAAAATAGATAAAGACGTGTGATAAAATGATGAACCTTGTACAGTTGGTCTTTTTTAGTCTGTTCCCACTGCTGCTGATGTGATTCTCGCAAAAAGTCTTTAGTAAAAAAAAAAATCTGATAAGCGCCATCCAAATATTTATATTTCTGCAGGGACTTCATAATATTGACTCTAAACTACAGTTAGAGCTTGGCTACGCACATTATTATCATTTTATTAGTTGCTCATAACATGTCAATCAATACTTACCATTTTTCATATGAAACATAGGCCTTATTATACGCATGACATGTTTTAAGTGTTTCAAGAGAGCAAAAACATAATTAACATTAACTGTTTCCACTTGCTATTCATAATCTGTGAAGCTTGATTCCATCCAAGCCCTGGCAGCAGCTCAAACGTTGGATAAGTGAGTCAGGCTCAGATGAGATTACAGTATGTAGGTGTGGGGATGGACTGAAGACTGAGGAGGGAATTGCACTGATTGGATAAATGCTTTGGGAGTTCCACAGGAAGAGTCTAGACGGGAAGCAATGGAGCAAAGAATCAAATGGGATGAAAGACTAGTTACAGGTTAAAGATACACACTGACTGGCTGGAGATACCACACAAGCACTGTCTTTCAATAAAACAGAACAGGAAAGGTTATTCTTATTCTAATGTCCTCCTGCAAGACTGTACAAAGGAGTGTTTTTAGGTTTGCATGGTTTTTATATTTGAAATTTAGTGCAATAAATATGAACAATTATGAAAATATAATTATGCATGGATTATGCAAAGTCAGTAACGTGTCATGTGATCTGATGTCATTGTGTAAACAGGTTCAAGTTAAGGTTTGTTAAACAGATGCTTTGAAAAAACAGACTTTTTCTAAAACATTTATTTAGCTTCTGAGTTTATTACATTATTTCTTGTATTACATCTCTGGCCAAGAACTCCGCTGCTTCATTTCTTTGAATTCATAAAAAATGCAAAAAAGAAACTAGGAACCTCAGGCTAATAAAGTAATCATTTTAAATTTGTGTAAAGGATTTGAAAAACATAGCTGAAAAGTGCCATGGGTGTCCAATCCATCTCAACTTTACTTAGTGCCAAACTTGAAATACTTCAGCCAAAACACCTCTTAAATGGTTAGAGGATCCAGTATAAAATGTACTAATTTGCTTGGCCTTCCCCACATTGCCTTTGCTTTAATGAGCCCAGTGTCATTGGGATCAGTGATGATGATAGCAGAGGCCAGAGAGCAGAACGATGTGGAGTCTATCAAACAGCGCTCGCTAGTTTCAGTCACTTCATCCCGCCTGGCTGGATGAAGCCGAGCGTTATTGCCCATGACAGGAGTGGGTTTGAGATGGGAATCACTTAAAAGGCAAGAATCTGTTGAGGCGGGTGCTTGGGTGAAAAAAAAAAAGAAAAAAAGAGCTCATATGTCTTGCTGCTTTTTCCTCTCTGGCTCTGAAGGCGTAACTTTTCTTTTGTGTTTTCAGGGCTCATTCTTTTCACCTGCTCTCATCTGTGGATCTCACCTCCTCTTCACTGTCTTCAAAAAATGTGGGAAGCACTCATGCGGTATCATCATCATCGCCTTCATCATGATCATTATCCTCATTGTCGGCCTCTTTTTGGTTACATTCACAGCAGTTTCGCGCTTAATTGGCAACTTGAAGATGTAACAGAAGTTATGCGCTTCTCCCAAGTGAGCTAACCTTGGTCTCCTCGTTGCCTTGTAGTCCTCAGAGTCGTGTCATTGAGGGCTTTCTGCGAGTAATTTGCTGTCGAAGATTCCTCAGCAAATGAAGAGTACAGAACAAGTTTCCACAGAAAAGGCAGGCGTGCATCTTCTTAGGAGCGATGACAAAGGTGTCGGGGCTGTGTAATGCTGCTGCTCCGGTTAAGCACTTGAAAACAGCTCATGTCTTATGCTCTGTCTAGTTCATAAACCGTGTGAATTAGTTTGGGAAAGTGCTTGTGTAGTGTAAAGCATGAGCCTAGTTAGTGAACATTGAGAACAGCAGTAATTTTATTAACTTCTGCTTTACTTAGATATGTACTTATGATTCAATTCAAATTTATTATATTTTTAATTTAATTTATTTTATTTTTTATTTATTTATTTATTTATTTATTTATTTTGTTTTGTTTTGTTTTGTTTTATTTATTTATTTATTTATTTATTTATTTTATTTTATTTATTTTTTTATTTATTTTAATTTTTATTTATTTTATTTTGTTGTTTTTTATTATTTTGTTTTGTTTTATTTATTTTATTTTATTATTTTTTATTTTATTTTATTTTATTTTATTTTATTTTATTTTATTTCATTTCATTTCATTTCATTTTATTTTATTGCCCAGTATCACAACAACAACAACAAGGGCTTCACAAAACAGACAGTAAATATGCAATAAGGTTGAGCAGGACAACATCCCCTGTCCTTAGACCCTTCGTCAGGGTAAGGAAAAACTCATAAAACCCAGCCGGGGAAAAAGAGAAACCTCAGGGAGAGCCACAGAAGGAGGCATCCACTCCCAGGACGGACAGGCCGTGTAATAGATGTGTCCAGGACAGTCACTGACAAAAAGTGAAAATTTATTTGAATAAAGTCCATGATAATATCTTCAGGAACAGTTCATCTGAGTGAGAGGAACTGGGGTCAGGAGGGGACAGGATCACAAATGGGCCACAGCTAAGGTCCAGTCATCATTGGGACGTCTAACAGCAGCCGGACATCTGCAACAGTATCCAGTCCCCAGAGGAGAGTGGGACAGAGGGACAACTTGTGAACAGCAATGAACTAAGCAGAGATAGAGAAACTATTGTGTAATAAGAGTGAGGATAGAGCCAAAGGATAAAAGCTCAGTGTGTCATACTTCCCCCAGCATCTAGGCTTAGAGCAGCTTATCTTATCTCATCTGTTGTATATGTCCTGAACATAAGCTCTTTCAAAAAGTAAAGTTTTATGTCTAACCTTAAATGTAGAGACTGTGTCTGCCTCTTTAACAAGAGGTGGGAGTTGATTCCATAAAACAGGAGCTTGGTAACTGAAGGCTCTACCTCCCACTGTACTTTTGGAAACTCTAGTAACCTGTATTTTGAGAACAGAGCATTAGGATGGTACGGCTCTTTGAGATAAGACAGAGCCTTACCACTTAGGGCCTTAAAAGTAAGGAGAAAGATATATATGTTCCTACAACTGCCCAAAGCTGACAAACTGAGCTTGGAGCGTTAAAACTGAGAAGAGCTGGAAGAGAAGCTTAATCCTTCATGTTTCTTTTTTTGAATACTGACAACCTTGCACAAAGTGTTGGATATGTATTATAACTATGTTGATAGCTGTTTAAAAAAAGAAAAACACAGATGATGAACATGAGCAAGCATAGTGGAACTTATAAATGGTTTAGTTCTGACCAGTAATTATAGTTTTTACACCTCTCTGTGTGTTCATAGAATAAGTTTAAGAATCATATTAAAAGACACAAGTGAAAGATAGAAACTAAATGGTGGCTTTATTGCACACTGAAACGTGATGGTATGGTTCCAGTAAGACAACCTCTGAACTTACATATAAGGGAGCATGTGTCCTGATGCAGATGCTGATGTTTGCCTGAGGAAGGCTGGATCACTGTCAGAAAAATGGATACACCTTGACAGATGTTCTTGTCTGGTTTGAGGACACTATGGATGCCATTAATTAGTCACATATGTTCTAAGGCCCAGACAGTGATGTTTGCCTTCTGTTTTTAGTAGTACAGGGGTTTTGATGTAATCTATAGTGGTTATTTAAAACTATTTTATGTTTTAAAGCCTTAGCAATTGATGTTATGTAATCATCTTTTTTATTGATCCCACAGATCTGAACTTAGACCCGCCAGGATAAACTTCTTGGAAGGAACTTTCAAGGCTTGATCTCTTTATAATTAATGCTACACTGTAAATGAATAATGCTTTGGGACATTATTTTTTTATGAAGGATAACCTTGAATATATTAATAACTTTCTTGGCAGATTTTTGCCAAGATTTTACTACCACATTTTGTATTGATGTGGCAAATAAGGTGAGGCCACAAAGACTAAAAGCGAGAGTGAATTAGCAAAAAAGAGATTCCAACTTATGAAAATCATCTGGATTACCGCCACAATCACAATTCCCCTCTCGGTTCATCATCCCAATGCACTCCCTCATCTGTATTTGCCTCACAGTTTACTGCGCAGTATATTGGGGGCTGGCAGAGGGCCTGGCTTTAGGACCGAGCATATGGCCAGTGGCTACAGGGCCGTGGAGGGTGAGAAGAGGAGGGACAAACGGGGACGAGGGGGGAGAGGAAGAGCGATATGGCCAAAAGCTGGCAGAGAAAATGCTTGACAGTCATTTCATATGCCAGCACAAACACACTTCCATGCATTCCCAGTTGACGGGTAAATCCAATCCTGCAAAACTATTGTTCAATTACTTACAGTCTCCTTTATCAGCTGTACCTTCACGCGCGGTTTTACCCTTGAACAGTGAATGAACCTCAGTCACTGTGTCGTGCTATATGAGCCGTGGGTTATAGTGGCGGGCTTGTGGGCCTTGTCAAAATGTGCACAAGAAAATGTGGAGTGACAGATGTAGCCTTTCTGCTCTCGCTCACTAACATGGTTATTCTCCCACCGCCTGCTTCACTGATCTCCCTTACACACACACACACACACACACACACACACACACACACACACACACACACACACACCCTCCTACCGTATTTACTGCAAGAACACACACACTCATGCCACACTTTTAAAGTTGCTGTGGGTCCTTCTTTAGAGAGGTGCTGATGGGCAGTTTGTGATATTTTTTAATCAAGTTTATTTAGCTTCAGTGCCCGGAGAACTACATAAAAGATGCCTTTTAAAGAAGAGCATAAAGTAAAGTAAAGTAACTTCTTAAGCCCGGAAAGGAGTCATAAGAAATATATGTCAGTATGATAAAGAAAACATTTTGGTGTAGCAGAAATCTGCGCTGGACTTTTGATTAAACACTTATAGTGCCAATAGCAGAGAGATATGAAGAATTCCCTAGCATCTGCAATGCTTTATTTAAATGGTCATCGGAGAATAAAAGTCAAATTCGTGTACCGTGGCTTCGAAATGAACTTATGTGCTTTATATTTCTCTCTAAAGGCGGGAAGCAGCATTTACCTAAAAATTGTTCCAGAGAAGAATGTCCCACTGTGGTTACATTTATCATTTTTTAAAACCATTAATTTAAAATGAATTATGTCTAACAGTGTAACCTATGAAATATTTTGATTTGTTGTATAATTCATAAACCAGAGTGCCCATAGAAGAACTTACAGACTCCACACAGATAGGTTCTTGGAGGCCGGCCCAGGCATTGAACCCACAACCTTCTTGCTTTAATAAAATGCTAAACTGTCATTGTACTAGTGTAAGGGTACATTATCCCATCTTTTTTAGAGCTCATTTCCCATGATTCAGAATCTAAATTAGCCCCAAAACCTATAGTAAATGTACTGTTTAAGTTTCTGAGGGATTCTTTTCCATGTAGGTTCTCTAAAAATAGATGAGATAAAATGCGTAAGATTAACGTAGACTGTCTGGTCCCAAAAGTTTCATATGCTGTGCTAAACTTATATTTATTGTTTCAACTACGGCTTGTTGTAACTTCTCCGGACTGGAATCTAGGACCAGCCCGGAGTATTGATTCTTTAAATCCCAAACAAAACAATCACTGTGCAAAAAAAGCAGGGGCCACATGAATGCGTCCCGTATTAAAAACTGCCAGTTTAAATGTTTTCAGCCGGATATTGCTTGAGACAACAAATCTTTCTGACCTAATCATTTGCAAGATAATAAATCAAAGTCGTTTTAACTTTAATGAATTTCAACCACGTTCTGATTGAGCTGGGAGATGAGGCTCCTTGGTGTCTGTTGGAGCGTGTCACAGAGGACCATATCGCGTCATATATCAATGCCACTTCCCTTTCGCCACTTCTTCCTCCGACACGTTATCACACATATTGTCAGATACCAGTACAAATGAGAAAACAATGGAGAGATGAGAGTAAGTTGTTGAATATTCATCGGGAGGATAAGGATGCAACTGGGACATTTTGGGTGGTTTTATCAGCACTAACAGGATCTAAGCCATGGTAATTCATTCTAAATCCAAAACCAAACAGCGTCATCACCACTTCGATGGATAAAATTAAAAAAAATCCTCATGTAAGAGTGCTTCTGTGGACCATTTCCTTGTCATCTTCTTCTTGGTTTTAGACACTAATACTAGACATAAAATGAACACTTTATTGTCTTTGTTAGAGATATTTAACATTTTTAAAGTAGGGCTGTATTTATAGTGACAAATCTCAGTGTGAGAACCTACTGCAGCTTCTGTAATGAGCACACACTGACAAAAATCTTGTTTGTAGCTGAAACTTTAATTGAAGATTGGCTTTTTTTTTTTTTTTTTACCCTTTTTCAGGCTAGTTAGTTTGTAAGGTTAATTTTACACACTGTCATTTGTTGCATCTATGAATCATTCACTTCAGCTGACATCGTGCAGTTTCTCAGCAACTGACCGAGCACTGACTCTGGAGGCGGGGGTAAAGGATGTAAAGGAACCATTCAAATTACTACATATTGAGGCTATATATTTAGGTTTTAAAGTTTAAAGATGTTGCTTAAAAAAATACAGATAATAATAAAGTGTTGGATGTGGCCGAAGTCGGATGAACAGCTTTGTGAGTGCCTTGGATGGAAAACACAGATGCTTTTCTCACAGATAGTGAATATGTAACCTCGGGGGAACATACAGTTGACATATTTGTTGTTCTGACCTCACACTCTGTTACTTCCCGTTTTAGAGAGCTTGACCTTTGGAGGCTCTGACTTAGCTGTTTCTCAAAACCAAGCGCTTCCGCTGAGACCAAACTAAAGGTATTAGTATCTGACTGCTCGACCTTTCCCAAAGGCTTCTGGGTAAAAAAGGAAGTGACCCAAGTGGCCTGTGTGTCTCTGGTGAGGAAGTCTCTCTCTCTTTATGACATATGCAGCCTGCATGACTTTTTAATCATATCAAGGAACAGCAGATAAAGCTTTTATTTGATCTGTTGTGGCGTGAGGTTTGTCATGGGAGACATAAACTCATAGTAGCACTCAATAAATCCCCCTCAAAGCCTTTGTTGGTTTGCTTAGCATATCAAATCAATATCCAGTGGGGGTATTTGACCACATATCATATCATGTGCAAAGCAATCAATTAAAGGTGGTGATTGATATTAACCTTATGGCAGGCTGACTTTACAAAACTCCAAAACATTTAACACACAGTCAATGCGCTTTAAGTTTAAAAGTGTTCATCGATTTGTAACAGCTGCAAGCACATTTCAAACAAGGTGTGATGAAACTGCATAGAATGAATAACAAATAGCAGACGTTAAAATGAGCTTTAAAACACTGCTATGGGTATATTTCACTGGCTCAACAGAGTATATTTCAGTGGCTTAGACAGAATTGATTCACCATGGTGTGTTTTGTACTACAGGTCTATGTTGTAACTATAAAACATACAACTATGGACAAAGACCATATAAAAATAATTTAGGTGGTGGAAACTTCAATGTAGAAAAATATGGCTTAGCAATTGTGTCATTGTTCAGGCATTAGTTTAGGTAATAGATTAAATGTCAGTTATGGCAACAAAGGGCTCTATGGTAGATCCCTAGAGGATCTATTTATTTTATGAATGCCACAATAAATAGCATTATGTAATAGTATTTATGCATAACAATGATTAATAATAATCCATAATTATTATAATCAATTATAATTTGTCATTCCTCATGTTTTACATTGATACTGCCATTCCTGGATAGAGCTATACATTTGCCAGACCTTGGTTTAGCTGGAAGGCTAACAAAGGAAACACATTTCAGGGTCAGAATAGTCGAAATGAAGTAGCCTATGTAGAATGAAAGAATTTGAAATGGTATGAAATTAATTCATGCAATTTGTGCCTTAAGAATATACCTTCTTTGTTAATACAGAGACAAGATGTGGTCTTTTAAGAGACTCATATTGGCCCATAATTTGAATTCAATTTTCTTGAGAATTTCTAATGAATAGGGGGAACATTGTTATTGTGGAGAATAAATTAAGGGCTTCTGCTTTGTCCATAGTTAAGACATGTGTAAGGGAAAAACAAGTGCCACTTGCCTCAAGTGCAATTTGTAAAACTATAGTGGGGCAAAAGCAAAATGATTGCTATTGTTCACTTTGCTCTTATAAAACTACATAAAGGATGCTTCAAGCTGCATATGTCTAGTAAACCTGGTCATTATTAAAATATACTGTACTTTAGAATTGACAATGTCCATACTTGGTTGTTAGTTTAAATACAAAAGTGATCAACAAAGAGTTGCTCAATACAAAAAGACTATAAATACAAGAAATACAGTTGAAAAAAACAGATGGAGAATGAGGACTATAGACAGGTCTGTGGGGATTATTTAAGGATTTTTATCTTTTTGGCAGGATTTACTTTTTTCTAACCTGGGAACAAATGGGCTTGTATTGTTCAGGATGATAGTTTGAAGATAGGTGAAGGGGATAATTGTTAAATGGTGAACAATAATATGCAGCGTACAAAGGACAATGAATAATAGTAACATGTCAGTCAGTATGAAGCAGTCATGTTTCACAATCTGGAGACGATGGATGTATTGGAGCATGATGAATGGTGTGAGACAAGGATGTGTGCGAGTCATCGCAGGGAAATAAAAGCTTGTGTATGACAGGAATAGAATGGAGTACAATACAATGGAGAACAAATCTGGATCAGTGTTTCAGATTGTAAATTCCTGCCGCAGTTCCACGACAATACATCACACAAGCAGCAGATGTTGTGAAATCTGCTCGAGATGCAGCCGTCTGCTTGTGGCTGGAACATGTGCGTGAATGATGAAGACTCTTCTCTACATGAATATAGATTTATATCTATGATATGTGTTGAACGCATCAACACCTGCTGCCAATTAGCTGTAACTCCGCCATCTGAGTAACGATCACACTCGATGCCTCTCCGTGATGTGCCATGCTTGCAGGTAATAACAGTCTCCATTTGGGTGATGGAGTAGTTAAATGGAATATTTCCTAGTGTTGTGCTTTTTTTCGTCCCCTTGCTAAAGTACTCAGACTGGCACTTGATAAATGCGTGAGAGGCTCCAGATGTGGTGCTTGTCCGACAGCACTTCTCAGTGGGTTTCAGAGAGGATTGCGTTCACTATACAAAGCAATCAAAGATGAAGGACTAGTTAGTAATAAAAAGCTAGTTAGTTAATATATGTGACTGGTTAGTTGTGTAACTCAATACATTAACTTTTTTTGACGTATCGTTTTTAAGATATAATGCGGTAATTGCCAGTTACAATCAAAGTTATATAATAAGACTTACGATCATTCATGGTAACCCACTCTAACCAGGTCACTGTCTCTGTAAACAGCTGTATTACTACAAAGCACATCGTTTTTCACTTTGGTTTAGAGACAAAACACACAATGGTTTGGCTGCTTTGGACAACAGTTTTAAAAACAAACAACACAAAACAAAAAACATCTGCAGTACAGCAATTAGCATCTACAAATTCACAATTTTTTTATCTATCTACATTTCATTATGTGGCAGTGAGTGACGAGTGAAGAAGAAATTATGCACTCAGAAAACTGTGTGCAAATGTTCATACTTTTTTGAAAATAATGAAATAATGGCATGCTGCTGTACATATACATACAGATATCTACATTTAAAGAAGGATAAAGAATTTATCACTTTTCCAAAGGTTGAATGACTAAGAAAATTATTTTGACCCACTGGATTACCACAGTAAGAAGAGTGTTAAACCACACCAAAAAAAAAAAAGACAAAAAAAAAAGTGTTTCTCTCTTTAGAAGTGCAAGTGTTTTTCTCTTAAGAAAAAAAAAAAAAGCTGCAAAGAAAGTTACTTGTAAAGCAGACAGAAAAGTCGACTTCTTCTTGGAGGGTAAAGAAGTTCAGTCTTGACTCTGCCCTTCAAAACTTAGAGAGTGATCAACAGAGTAAAATTTAACATCCCTTTGTCTGCCATAATCTAAACGTAGCACATTTCTATAGTGTATGCCTCCCACATAAAACGTAACATCACAACTGATCAACAATGGCACCTTCCATCCAGACGGTGCCAGGCTCATGCACCTCGACAGCACAGTTAACACTGAAAAATCTACAGCATTAATGTCAGTTGACACATTAAAGTCTGTTCCAGGTTGACTGCTGTTGTTTCTGTGCCTTTGCGAGGAACACAAGGCACATCCTGACAGCTGACAGTGGCAGTTTTGTTTTCAACGTGGAAAAGGTGTGAACAAGTGCTCTTTAGGGTGCTGACATTAGTCGGCTTGAGGATGTTTTTTTCACCACTGGAGTGTCCTGCTCTTTATGTGCAGAATATAGTTGGAATTTGGGGTCAAAAAGGTGCCCCACTTTAGCAGCCTAAACCTCTACAGTTGCCCTAAGGTTTCTGGTACCAAGATTAACTTCTTAACTGACTAAACTGCCATTTAGTCTTCAAAGTTTATATGTTTGTCCAGCTCATCCAGATGCCCAGATACCAACACAATGATTTTTCTTGCACTACTGTTGCTACAAATATCTGCAGACTGTTAATGCCCCAGAAGTGCTGGAGATTTAGATACTGTATGCTCTACTCGAGTTCCCCTGCCATCACAATGTGGCCTTTGTCACAGACCAATGCATAACGTCCAGTAAGAAAATGGAATTTGTGGCATGATGGCACTCCTTCCCACACCAAAGTTGAGATCTATTAAACTTAAACTAAATGGGACACTGTGTAGCATTATGCCAACCCATTTTAAAGATATGGTACTAAGGTGAGCCACACAGCAGAGTGGTGAACTGAAGATATATGACAAATGCTCTCTGTGCACTCTTTGATTCCCTGTTTAATTTAATGTTATGTATAGAAGAGATTATGTATGGAGGAGATACTGTTAATGCATATATGAATACATTTTGTAAGGTTAGAACATATTGGTGTGTTACATTTCGTGACACTGTTGAAGTAAAACATTTTTAAGCATGTGTGCAAAAATAATAAACTACCTTCACTTGATTTGAAACCTCTGACCTTTCTGTTGTTTGACAAACTCTAAATTATGTTTTTTACATTGAAATGTTTATAATGTTTCTGTCTGTTTGTAAGTGTTTATTTGAGAATGGGTTATTTTTATAATGTATTGGTGTAGATTTTGTACACTTCAATCATATCACTACATAGAGTTCTATTTAACACACCAAGCAATTAATTTAAAGTGAGTTTAATGTTTAACCCTAAACTTTGAAAACAAACTTGAAAGCAAATTGGGATAAATATTTCTCACTCAAATTACACCTGACAACTTTTCTTCTGAACAGCTTTACTTCTTCGCTGATCAGAGAATAAAAGCAAAAATACTGTAATAAAGGTGTTGAATCAAGAAGTACAGAGAGAACTGAACACACAATCCTGACCTTTAATTGCTTTACTTATACCTGACATTTTCTTAGTTATATTTGAGCAGAGAAAACAATTTCCCAGCCAACAGTGTGATAGGTAGTAATTACAGGTCTTAGGTGGGAGAAAAATGACTGTTATTGTATAATGCATGAATAATCGACTAACAGCACTCACCCACACACCTCTGTGATCTTTGCTTTGACGTTTCTGTTTCAGGGACATTCAAAGCAATGCAAGCTATACCTTAATAAAAACTTCCCATTTCACCTCAAGTCATTAGGATATAATTTTCATTACAGAAAAAAAAAGGATTCAAGTTTTGTTTTGTATCACTCAGCAAAACGGCTGCGATATGTAATGGTGTAGGCAAAGCTGCTCGAACTGCTCGCTGATTAGCAGATGTCCATTACTGTACGGAAGATTAAAAGTTGTCATTACAGGTAAATAAGCTCCATTTCAGATGTTGTTTAATCATTTTAATAGCTATATTTATGTTTCAACTCTACCTATTTTCCCCCTCATGTTTTCTGATTTGCATTATGTGCTGGGGGCCAGGTCGAAAGCTATGGGGGGCTTGATCTGGCCCCGGGGCCGCCAGATGATGATCACTGCTTAACAGTGTAACTGTAACTATTTACTGTTTATGCTGCATGACAAAGGTGAACAGTGTCACACATGGACTGATATCTTTGTAGACCCTCTATGCACTCACTCCCATCATGGTTTGTTAAAATGGTAAATGAGATAGTAACTTGATTGGTTTATAACTTCCTTAGAGTCTGGTTCAGTCATGATTGATTTGCTGATGTTAAATGTAAGACTGTCATTTTTTCAGCAAAATGAAAACATTAAGATCCTGCTTATTTAAAAAACAAACAAAAAACAAACAAACAAAAAAAGCAGTCTTCGCAAACCAACATTGTTACGTTTAAAGTAACCAGCTCAAATGTGAAAAGAAGCAAATTTAATTTTAAACCACCATCTAAGTGTATTACGTGTAATGTGACTAGAATAGGATAGGATTACATTTACAGAGCCTGAGACTGTAAAGTGCCTCAGTAGAATCTACACTTTAAACTAAGGGTAAATTTAAATAAAAGTAAAGAGGGAGTCCCATTAAATGATGAATTGGAAATGCAAATGTACACACTTGTTTTGAATGCAACTAAACTGTTTTGCTGTAGTTTATTTTTCCATTAAACTTGGATATTTTGACATACTACTAGTCCATACCGGTGGATTTCCTCTGTGAACCATCCACCACTCATTGGAGCAGTTAAAAGTTATTATTCCCAGAAATGGCTCCTTGGAAATGGCTTATTCCTGCAAAAATATGCGCTGAAACATATAAGCACTCATATAAACACATAGAAATCCATGCACAAGCTTCTTGTGCATGGACTTTTTTTTTTTAACAAACATACTGCCTGGCTACCCAGTGTCGCTAGCCTGTCTGCTTTCTGGATGGGATGACAGCTCTTGGTGCAGAATAGTTTATCAGAGTCACTAAAGTTGTCACTGGAACTTGATTGTATGGTCTATCACAAAGCCAGTCGACCCTACAGTCGCCTATAGAAAGAAGCACACTCTGGCCATTCTAAGACATGCATCTGAGAGCTGAAAACGAATAATAAACATGATCGGAATGCAAATCTTCTAAATTCACACACAACATACAGGACTAATTGTATGTAACAATACACACTTGGGGATCATTACTGTTAAAGTTTTTAAGTTCTTCAGGGAAATGGCAGGATAATATGGTGATGGCGCTGGTACATAAACTTGTTCCTGTTTCAGATGAAAAACTCTCAAAGCGCTGTGCATTTCAATTTTGTTTCTGCCCTGCAAATGAAAATCAATATACTGTGAATGTTCCCCATTTAATTTATGTAAAGTTACTCAACTGTGCTGTTGTATTGTACCGCAGTTCATTTAAGATTGCCGGGTATTATTGTATTCTAAATTGTTTTGTATTTTCAAAGACCGACTCGTAAGTGATGTGTGCGAGCCGGTCAATCTGGCGTAGGATTGGTCCATTGGCGGAGAGGACAGCGCAGGTGATTGGCCGCTTAGCTGACACCGGGGAGCCAAGCCGAGCCGTTCCCACACACAGGCAGAACTCCCAGTCCTCGTCTGTCTCTGGCTGTTGTTCTTTCACTGCAGTAATTAGAAGATGTTTGAATATGTCATGTTGAGTGCACTTCTTTTGTTTAGCAGTCTTAGCAGCGGGTTGCTTGGGAATGTTTTATTTGTTTTGTCTCATTTTCCCAGTCACAGTAATTGTAATGCTTTCAGGTAATTATTTTACCTCCCTTTGTTTGCTATGTCGGCCTTGCCCACCCTGAAGCTTTAATGATATTTCTAATAAAGCAGTAAATCACGTTCACCCTGAGTCTTGTGTGGTCTGGTGGTTTGACAGAGAGAACTGCTTTTATGCTTTCACCAAGTTAATTAGGACATACACCAGCGGCTGTTTAATGTGCATTTAATAAAATTGTAAAAAGGTTATACAGAAGACTCAGATTTCTTGTTACAATGGGAGCTTATTCCTAATTTGTTCTCATTTTTTTAACTACTAATAGATCATTTTGTTTTGTGACATTCACTTAATAAAATGCAAAGTTTGGAAAGCTCACACAGATTTATAATATAGTACTGTTATGTATAGAAAGTGCGTGGAAGATTGCTGCCAGTAATGAATCCCTTGATAGATACAGCATTATGCATTAAATATTTGCATACATACAGATATTATGGTCTTTTTTTTTGTATGTAGGCGAGCAGTTTGTACATGTATGTGGGTGGTGGACATAGTCTTGTTATGAGCAGCGGGAATAACCTTTGGTTTTTCTATTGTTGTTCTTCGTCTTTGCGGTTCTGAGTTTAATAGTTTAATGCAGAATCCCAGAAGATTAGACAATCCATTTGGGACGTGTAAAACCAATTTGCTATGTTATTTTCCTCCCTTAAACCAGAAAATGAAGTCTTCAGATTGGTGTGCCTCTTCTTTCTTACTGACATTTATACATTTGTGGCAGCTGGTTACTCTACAGAAAGAATCATTTGCATCTATTAAAAAGACTCCATTACTTCTATGACCACTGAAATGTTACTATTTCAACAAGGAATTTCTGACATAAGTACCTGAAATGGATGTTGTGATGCTGACATGCTTTTGACATACAGCATTCAAATGTATACACTATCTTCTTCCTTTGTGTTGTACTCCAAACATGCCTTTTGACCTATGGATGAGATCAAGTGCAGTACTTTACGCCTGAAAACCACAGAACTCTATTTGTTATGCATTTGATGCCGAGCTTTTTCTCTTCTCAACCTCATGCGCATCTGAGAGGAAGCATGAACTCCCTCTGTTGTACGCTCAATGCCTAAACTGTGTTTTTAATCTATCTCCAATACCCATTGCACTGTGGATGCAGTGCTCTGGATGGAGAAATTCACAATGATATTATTCATACGCAGCCAGGTTTAGGTAATCCTTCCAACGGCGAGACCAAACCATAAAAAGACTATGAATTATTGAAGAGCATCAGAGAAATAGGAAACCTTTCTGTGAATAGGATCAACCTTTTGGGAATGCTTCAAAGAGCATTCAATAGTCTGCAAAAAAACCCAGCCCTTTCCCTGCTTTATCCCTGTCGAAAAGCTCTGCCCTGGCTCTGAGAGGGAGAGATGGAGACTGAGCGACAGACTGAAAGCTTACCTATTGTTCACCCTTTATTTGCATGAAATTGTTTACCACCTTTTCATGCTGGTTTCTCTTTTTCCCATCCCTGTCCCCTACTGCTCCATTTTCCTCGCTCTGTGATTTTGTTCATTTTAACCGACACAGAAGCCTGTAACTGTAGCCGACTTTAAGGACAACTAACTCAAATTGGCATGTGCTGTATGCTGTGTAAATTTAAAATGAGTGAGCATGTACTTGCCTTACACGGTTCACACTGAGACATGCTGTAATGATGTGAAAATCTATAAAGGCAGGGCACTGTGTTCTTTTTTAACAAAAAAATAAACTCTTAAGAGTATGGTAGTGCGAAGTTATTGTTGAAAAAAAAAAAAAAAAGTGTGCAGTATTCTGTGGGAGGTCAGCTGGGTTGGATACAAGGCATAACATGTTGCCTCGAGCTCTGAAGATGGTGAACACAAAGTTGGCATGGTGTGAATGCCCGCCACCAAAAGCTACAGCCAAGTTATTTTGTTATCAGGAGCCAGGATGTCTCAGCGAGCGGTGTCTAAGCACTGCTAAACTTCTACCTAACTGACAGCTTATTCACTCGGTATAACTCTCCTGGCAACATCTATTGCACGACCTGTCCGTCCTGAGAGTGGATCCTTCCCTGTGTGGTTCTCCCTGAGGTTTTTCTTTTTCCCATGGCTGGGTTTTTAGCCCTGATGGAGGGTCTAAGGACAGAGGTTATTGTCTTGTACAGTCTGTAAAGCCACATAAACCTGAAAAAAAAAAAAAAAGACAACACAAAGCTTCACTCTCTTTACACCACCTCCATGGATACGCGGTGTCCACTTATTGGATATATTAGAAACAGTATGTTGAGTCTTAAATTCTAAATATCATGTTCCCTACATCAAAAGGACTCAGACGTAGTGTCAACCAGAAAATAATTCTAAAAATTAAACAGAATGTACCAGATTTTTTTTCTTATAGAAAGCAGAGATTTCCTACTAATTTCATGTAAGTGACCAAATGAAGCTTAAACCAGGAAATTCTGAATTCTTTTGTTCTTTTGAAATATTGCTCCCCTGAAAATGTAGGTTAACACTGCCCTGTATTATGATCATCAACATAGGTCTTTAAGTTCGAGAATAAATATAATTCTTCTTTTATTAGCATAGTTTATCCAGTTCAAAGACCTCATTTGCACCTTTTCCCTCTAGGTGACACTATTGCTAATTTTTTTTTTTTTTTTTCAGAATGGGAAACTGTGTACTTAAATAAAGGTTAGGGTTGTCTATTTAAATAATACATAATAGTGGTATCAACTGACACTCAAACATCTAATCATTAAACATGTCTTCTATAATTAGTAAATCCATATGGCTTTAAACCATACTAACCTCACCTGAAGGCCAAACCCAGCTTTAACACTGACGCTATAAGTTTTAAATCTGAAAACATACACCTCAAAAATGCTATCTTTAAGCTGTTAAGTTGTAGGTAAGCTTTAGGTGGACTGTTGCAATTCTAGTTATGTCCTTTACTGTATATTCTTGAATAATATACACAAAATGGCACTAAATATGGCATAATGGCATTAATGGAAATGATTACATACCTGGGCAAGATCTTATCAGAAGAAGAATCCAGTCTTTATAACCCAAAATTATTTTCCTTAGATTAAATACATTCCTGCCTGTGATTAAATTCATATATATAGTAACATTTCATCTGTACCCTTTGAGTCCTTTTTCACTGTCAAGCCTATTCGTCTATCAAAGAGAAAAAACAATTTGAGTGAATTTTTGTAATTATTAGGTCTCTGTTTTTTTTTTTTTTTGTTTTGTTTTAATGTTGATTACTCTTGGTAATAGGTTAGGCTTCACTGACAGAATATTTTAACAGGTTTATGAAAATAAGGCTTTGAGAGAAAGAAGCGAGTCTGTAAGATAAATATTGTTGCAGTGGTGATGAACCAACACATTGTTTATTCTGGTTTTTAATTGGATTTGTTGACAAAAAAAAAAATGAATGTTAATGTTATTCTACGGGGATTGAGTTGATCTGGATTTCATTGGCGACCTGGATTAAGCTAATAGTGCGTTCCCCAAAGGGCAAATGCTACAGGCGAATCTCCATGTGGCACTTTTTAAAAGCATGTCACGATTTAAAATCATGAATAGTTTTGAATGTCTGTATTCATTTATTTATATTAATCCAGAGGTAGATTTTGTCACGGAAAGCGCTGGATTAAAACAGAGGGATGGCGGATGAAAAACAAGTGATTTAAGAAAGACGGAGTGTGAAGATGGAGAAAAGGATCGGACAGAGATGGATGGTACGGCTAAGAGAGATGTGCACTTCACTTTAAACGTCCATCTGTATCAGTTTGTCTGTCTTTATCTGGACTCACACACTGCCCTTCTTCGCTTACTCACACTGATAGTGTTTTGGAAAGAGTTGGGCTGTGGAGAAAAGACCCAAACTGTGACCCGATCGTCAAGTGAAGTGTTTTCTGTCAGCTTTACTCACCCTGCCTTTGCAAGACCACCTGCACACAACTCAAACATACATATTTTATTTTGTAGGTGTACACATCTCAGCTTTAGGCTTCTCACCAGCTTGAAATGAATAAATTCAAAGAAGCCAAATCACAAGTACTTTTTTTTATTTTATGTATTTTTTATTTTTATTTTTTTTTAATAGAGAGACTGTAATGGTGCACTCACATTTTAGGAGAGAAGACAAATCAATTTTTGGTTTGAACAAATGGTGAACAAAATTTAGTCAACAGGAGCCTGAAAAAATCTATACATGTCTGAGTTGATTATAAATAATACAACTATATATTTGTTTCCTCATGAATAAAAGACACCTGCGAATATTTTGACGTACATGCTATGAAACAAAGACATTTCAGAGCCTGTTTAGTTCCTGTTTGCCAAAGGTGCCAGTGTATATGCATGGTTCTGTATTTGTCCCCAGATCACCTGCTACACTGCACCGTTTTGTCTCTGGAAAGTTACAGAGATGAAGGGACTAAAAGGGGGAGAAAGAAGCAAGGGAGGGGAGGTGTGGGCAGAGAAAGCTTCTGTATTGTCAGCAGAAACATTGTTTTATGGATGCGGTGTTTACAGTGCGGCTGCCATATTGTGTGTGTATATGTGTGTCACAGCACAAGGACCTGCCTGTTTCTCCTATGGCCTTACCTGTCCACAGGGATGAATTAAACCTGTCATCGTGTTGTGCATGTGCCCATTTCACTCTGTGTGTATATACATGTATGTGTAATGTTTGGAGATGTATTAGCCCTGTCCATGGACACATTGGCTGTTTGTTTTAAGCCTGCCTGCAGGGCTTATGCATTCTGCATGAGACGACTGCGCTTTATGTGTCAAACGCATTTGTTTGCCCAAATGCTCAGCGAAAGCACAAACACTCAGCAGACCTTTTGTTTGTCTAGTATTCACACAAAGCGACTCTTGTTACTGACTCAGACATACATACAGATTGGCACATGCACGACACAATCACTCACCCAAACTGAAGTCTAAATCTATGGCACATGTACTATAAGCATGCCTCTATAGGTAAGACTGCAAGTCCCACATGAATGAAATGTCTTTGTTGAGCTTTTTTAACCTCACATTTATAGGCATTAGAATGTAAAGAAATCTGATTAAAGACCTGCTTAGAACCAAATTTGGTTTTAAATTTGTGGAAAAAAGTCTTTACTTCAAGCTTTCCTTCAAACCCCTATGTAGTAACAGGTTACATGTAGAGATCTGTCTTTTGCAAAAAGATGTCCATGCACAGTCCTTGGATTATTGTTCTCTTCCAATCCATCCTTTCTCCAAGCGAAAACATATCTGTGTGGTCAAAGATTTCAATTGAATAAGTGAGAATGCATTTTTCCTTTTACTGGCTGATCTGACCCTGTAACCAAGGATAAGTCACGGGGAACATCCACACAGGACACACCTGAGTGAAAATACCTTTTAATCTGGCCATTACAAGTAAGGTGTCAGCCCGATTCCATTTAAAGATGGTGTTGTGCAAATTAGTAATGTATTTGGGTCGTTCTGACTCAGATCTTTGATGTGAGTAATGGAGAAAGGTGTGTCTTCTTTGAATGTGAACGTAAAAGTGGGAAATTACACGTGAATACAAGCCCAGGATGAAACACAGCATGATGAAAATTTAATATCAGGAAGATGAATGAGCGTGATGACACAATCTATATGTAAATCGATATGTGGCTTGTCCTTACAAGTAGTGGAACAGATGTTTTTACTTAGAAAATAGGTTGGCAAATGAAGCCGCCAAAGATTTTTTTTTTTTTTCATTTTTAAAAATTATAAATTAGTCTGCTGGCTGTCTGTTCTGCTCAAAGGGTGCACTTTAACCCATTAGTGCCAAACTTTAAGTGATGTTTCTGTTCATGTCATGTAGGTTAGACCACTAATGACCCTGTTCCACGCTTCAAACAGATTCACTGAGCCTTTGATGAAAGGATTTGGAAGTACACACATATACATGTCAAAGTCTTGTCTAGCCCCATGACACCACAACACTATGGTCTCACTTGGTGAACCATTTTGCCATTCATTTAGCATTCACTGGCTTTTCATGTCCACCTCGTCTCCCACGTTGCATCCGCGCTGTGACAGAGGCTGTGGTCAGTTGATGTTCACAGCAACACTGACCCAGATTGATTTCTTTCCATCAAAAGGTAGGTTTCTACATTCAATAAGCCTTTCATCCGGAACACAATGACAGTAATAGCAGAATATTTTATCTTCATTATGTGCCTTTTTAGGGGGTACAGCGGGTGAGAGTGCAAACAGCATGAACACTGATGTGCATGGCCAAAACTGCACTGAGTCTCATTTGTCCTGCTGCGCTGCCCTTTCATTTCTGCAGATTCAACACAAAGAGGGGTCTCATATCCAGATATATTGCATTTTAACTCAGAAAGCTGGAATTAAACAAATTAAAATGACTCTTTCCTTTTATAAGGGCTGACTTCACTGTTGGTAGAAGGTGCTAAGTTACAGTTTAGGTTCAGGTGAATGTCATCTGGATGAGATACTGGATGAGTTGGTGCAATGTGAATGTAATGTTTCGCTGGCCAGCTATATTTTGGATGGATGAATTTAGGTCTTCTTAAATCATTTGATTCCCAAACCCAACAGCCCTAACCTCAATCTAGTGCAGCTGAAAGAAAGGTGAGCCATGTTAGTCTATGCGCTTGCATGGGTCTAGAACACAACCAGATTGAATACTGACACAATGTCACTTGCTGTTGCAATGTTGTACGACTTATTCATTAATATATCATTGATAAAAGTCGATGCAAAAGTGTTCAAATGTGGTATTATGACATGTCCAGTTATATATGTTCACATCTTTGTTTCAACTATGTGTAATGAAGCCACCCTTGTTTTGGATAAATGTAATAGCTAATGAACATCCATCCGTTCCCCGTTGCCACAGGATGCTTGGTCTGCAGCAGGTACGGGGCAGACACCCTGGAGTCTCACACACCCACCCATCTGCCAGCTACACCACCCTTATGTGTGTCTGCTTCTACAGAGCCGGATGAGTCTTGTTCGTCCAGGGCATTATCCCTGCGGCCAATCAGCTGCTTGCTCTCCTCGCCTCAGGATGAACAGCACATGTGTGTGTCCCCGCAGTGAATGTGGCCCTTGGATTTCTGTGTTCCAACAATGCATCTGCACACCACAATGCCCCGGAAGGAGCTTTGAGCCATGCCGGAAAAGCCTTTGGGATTGGGAGATTTTTCGGGAATGTGTGTGCAAAGCTGTCACATGGATTCGTGTCCATCATGGCAGTGTTTTGGCCTCGAGGGCCGTGACAGAAGATCAGAACAGAGAGTTTCTACAAAGGAGGAGCAGATACACTGCACTGCAACCAACTAACCCACTTTGAAACTGGAGCAGTGACAGTGATGTCATGTGTGTTCATGTATGCCATGTCTTTCTGTAGTGTGCCACAACAGAGACAACAGAGAGTTTATAGAAGACTTATTTTAAGTTATTCTGGTAAAACAAAAATATCACATTTATTTGTATTTCCTTGCCATTAAAGAAGGAAATCCTCTCCATCACTAACTGCTTGCTAAGAAGGAATTGTTTTTAGTTGAGATTCTTGACATCACTACTGATGTGAGTTAAATGTAGACTTCATTTCCCAATATAAGCATGTAGAAAGAGTTATATGTTTCAGTTTTATAATGCAGTAATATATAGGGCATGTAATTTTGGCTCTACGTTCACAGTAATATGTTCACACTGAACTGTACATATTACCATGACAAAGACAGAAAGAAATGAGTGTTTTGAGACCAAGGCAACACCAAGACTTTCAGGTGTCAGGAAGGGGTCCAGACACCAGGGAGTAGTAGTAGTAGTAGTAGCAGTAGTCGTAGTAGTAGTAAGTAATCAGATACAGTAGTTAGTAATCTGATGCAGTAGTTAAATAATTTCTATTTTAATCAAAGCAACACTGTATAGTCTGTACAACCACAATACAACTAAAGGAGACCGATGATGTGGCATTGGGACTTTGCAATTTTTAATTTTTATAGTACATATTGTAGTTGAAATGCAATTTTGCATTGAAATGATGTAATGCATCTAGAAATGTGTTAACATAAGAAAGTAACATGCCAGCAACTAACACAAAATGGCATATTATGTTTGTTTTTGGTTTTTTTTTATTATTGTGAATGCTGCCTTCGAAAGCTTCGAAGGTCATCTTGTCCTTGGCTCACTGCATTGTTGACAAAGAAATGCGTTATACCTTCTTTATTGTCTATGCAAAGATCATTGCAAAAATAACAGACAAATAACACACACATACCAAACTAAGAGACTACTTTTGATTGACGTTCACTGTTTATTTGCAATACTGTCATAGATGGATGCAACACTGGAACAATATACAGGGATGAGCCCCTATGAAAGGAAGCATGACTATAAACAGACTATAGTTCAAGGCCGTATCTAGTCTCCCGAGACTGTACAACCCCCCACATGGTGTGTGTGTACAGCCTTACTTTCTTCTCTTTCTCATTCTTGGGTGCCTTTTATTTATTTTGTACTTATCTTTAAAATAATATGATGATGAAATGAATTTATGATGGCATGAAAGAGGAAAAACTTGTAAACACTTGACACTGTACTCCCACTGAAGTGTCTAGTACATATGTAGCGCTCGGCTCGTGCGCGCGGATGACAAGAAGATGAGAGAAGACAGACACAACAGTTGCATCATGATTGTAACATCTGAGACATTTATGATTTATTTATGGCTCTTATTTGTTACTGGGGTAAATTTGTTGTTGCTAACAGAAAGGAATGTATCACTGGAGGGGGCGAAAATGCTAGATTAAAAGGACGGATAAAACCAAACAAGAGAAATATGTGATTCAATCAGTTTGTCTGTGATTGATTTAGGTAGTTAGAATGTTAATGGAGGGCTAGAGGAGGAATGATACATGCACTGTAGATAGATCAAAATGAGCTATAATGTGTGCAAATGAATGAGTAAACACCCACGTGAAGTGCACCATCCAGCTTTCAAGCTCTGTATAAGGCATTAATGGTTTTCCTTTTTTCTGGGAGGCAGAAACAGTGTGCTTTCAGCCTTTAATTGCATGAGTTAGTCAGCTGACAAAGTGTGGGTGAACACACACCAGGTAAAAGGATAATTAAGGCAAAGAAATGGTTCAGATCTGAAAATTGTAAAGGAAGCAAGGCTGTAGTCACATCAGACGCCGAGGGGGACTCATCAAACAGTGAGACAATTCAGATATATGTTCATTGTGTTCATGTTATTGATGTGCGTATTATACTATGAATGTGTTGATTTATGCAAAATAGCCACGGCTGTTCAGTTTTGATTTCACATCACATTTCACAGCTTGTTTTGTGTCATCCAATATCCTGCATTGGTCAGCCATGTGTGCCAATTGTTATCCACATCCAACGCAATAAGAGACGAGCCACTATCCTCTTCCATGCTATATTCTTGCACAGTAAAAGCGTGACGTTTTCTGTTTACACCTCAGAAGCTCTTATCGCAATGTGGCAAAAGTGATGAAAGTAATAAAAAGGTAAAGAAGAAGAAGAAAACAAAAAAAACCCAAAAACACGTGAAATCAAAACCAGAATAACATGGCTAATTTGCTAATTTTGCAATAAAGACAAATACGGTGTCCAAGTGTATTTTTGAACGTACTGCTGTGAGATATATTAGTGTTGCAGTGATTAAGACCAGCCTGGATTGGAATCAAACACATTTTCTGCATGATTTGAAATTAAAATTGACCAAATGTACTCTTCATTTACTCTCCATTTAAGTAATTATTGTGGCTGGAGAGAAACTAATCTTCCAATTGCACTGATTTCTTTGAGGTGGAGCTGTGCCATTAATGTTGAATGATGTTGGATAAATTATTAAAAATAACGTATATGCTTTGGACTCACTGTTGGCACAAAGAGGTCAATGTGAGGACTCAGCAACAAGGAAAGGAGACGTGACATTCCCTAGGAGCTAAGACGGTGGACCAAGCATGGTGAAGTAATAACTATGTTCTTGTGTTATAAAGACTGTTAAATTTCTTACATGGTACTGTATATAAATTGAATTGAAGCATGGATACATTTTCACAATCACAAATTTATGACTCCAAGGTTTCTTTCTGCAAAAAGTTTCACACCGTTTTTAAAGCTCCCCACATATGTCTCATTCACTGTCTCCACCCTAAGAAAACTCATGTTCACACTGGGAAGAGATTCTTTGTTTACTGCGAATCTCAAAATGCAGTCACAAGGAACTCAACTGGAAAAAATCAAAAGTTAGATCAGCTTTTTGTCGAAGTACAAAACAGGACAACTGTGGTGCATGTTTTTGCTGTTTTGTTAATGAAAAAGCTGGATGAACTGTTTTTCAATTGGGGATTTTGATTGTAAAATGTGCTAAAGTGAAAAAAACCCCAACAAAAAACGGTTGCATCTAAATTACCCTGTTTCACAGCTTTCTAACAGAACCCCACTGCACATAAACACAATGCCAAAAGCACAACAAAGACCCAGGGAAAATGTGTTGTTACTTGTTTTTCATTTCCTAATCAAAGATCATTCACTTGTGATTTTACAGAAGATGACATATCTAACTTTTGTGAACATTGTGAAAGTGGTGTATCCATGGTAATTGGGCTAAGCATCCCTTTAGTTTGTTTGTATCGACGCATGAACTTTTCAGCAGATGAGAAATATTGACGTGAGGATTTGTGTTCTTCAATAAAAATGATTTAAACAAAGCAGCAGAAAGAAGTCAAATTCATTTTGAAGTTACTACACATCAGAAAGTGTTAAACTCTTCTTTTGTCTCAAATCAGTGACCTTTGCTTAATGATTATCACACATCATTATATGAACTGCATATGGGAAATGATTATGCATTTGTTAATTATCTCCTCACACCTTCTTCTCACCTCCCTCTTTCCTTTGTTGACTGTGTTAATAGTCAGCAGCCATTGGCGGCAATTAAAGCTAAGTATTTATGAAGCACTTCAAATGCACATGCCGGTTATGTGTGCCTGTAAAGTAGGGTCTTCTTATTCATGCAATATTTGTCAACGTGACTTGGTAAGTCAATGAACAGCGCCAGTGCCTCTTCATTTCCATTCCACATATTTCTTTTGAAATATTTTCGCAGACTGGCTGTTTTAATGATGGTGGAGGAGAACTTTCTATCTCATCAAAAGTTGCAAGTTAAGTGACAAAGAAGTAGCAACCGCTTGAATGCTGTGTGAAGAAGAGTTTGAAGAATGTAAACACAATTAGTTGAAGTGATGAATTAATGCTGGGCATGGCCCAATTATGCTCAGACGTACAATAGTGTTCTCATGCTCTAACAATGAAAGACTGAGTATCAAATATTAATTATTGTTTAACTATTGTTTGGAGTCAAATATTAAGTATACACGATTGTTTGGAAAATGGTAATGGGATGACAAATCAGGCACTAAAAAATAGCTGTAGTAAACTACAACAGAAGCATGTCAGCTCAAAACAAAAATACTTGTTATATGATATGTGACAGTGTTAACAGTCCCGATATTAACATAGTTAGTTTCAGTTGCAAAAATTACCACACCATGTTACTTGAGGCATGAAGAGGGTTGCATTGTGGATTATCAGCAGTCTCCTGGAGACTACCATTAAACATTAAATACAGTTAATTTAACCGTTGCCAAGTAACACTGTCGTGGTGAACATGCAAATTCAGTCCAGAAAGACCAGACCATCCAGAGGTTCAGGAGTTGCTGTCTATTATCAAACCATGCTTGTTTAATGCCTGAATGTCAAACCTTTCCTTTTGCTAATCTTAAGCACGTATTCTTTTTAGTAGAGTTTTCACATTTATGAGCTGGACTGTTAAACTTTAATTGGTAAAAAAAACAAAAAAAAAAACATCACTGCAACATGCCTGAGCTGTTTTTGGTTGTTGAGAGATTGCATTTGAATAGTCTTCGAAAAGCTTTTTAATATCCAACAGCGAGTGCTGCTTTTGGCTGGTGCATTTGCTTTGTGCATTGAATTACTATGAAGTTACATGAGTTGCTTCAAAACTGATAAAATAACTGAAATAAACACAAGTGTTAGGAGACAATCAGGAATAATTATTATTTATTTCTATTGTATGTAAAGCTTGTTCTTACCTCCAGTCTCTGATGTCAACCAAACTGTATAGTGTCTTTGATTCTTGGTAGTTAATGGAAATGCACCACATCTGCATTGCATTGTTGCAAAGTTTGCTTCCAAAGCTCTTTAAAACCTGTAGCTAAGTGAGCTCCTAGCTTTGGTGGCAAATGGATTTTGAGCTGCCCCACTACAGTGCACTTTGGGCCATCTGATGAAAAAGGTGACAATGTGCTACTGAAGATTATACATACAGTTTTAATACATGTAGAAATATTCATTCAATACATATTTATGTTGCATAAATGTATAATCATAATAGTTCTTATGCTAATTGGGTTGGACTTACTGGGGTTGAGTCACCATAGGAAGTCTAGACATGGGATGATGGGCTGGAGTCTAATATTGTCTGATTGTATTGATAGATGAGCATAATCTTTGCTGTTGAAACAAGAGCGTTTGAATCAGGCAGAGATTAATGGAGCTGTTGACTGGTTGAAGTGGCTTGTTCCAGATGTCACTAAAGCCTGGTCTCACTCTCACTCTGCACAGATATATCTTAAGACCATTACCTCCCACTCTGGTGGTAGACACTGGCACTGAGCTGCCACTTCAAATAAAAAGAAGCCAGCATCCAATCAAAACAGTGCCCACGCTGCAAGACCACATATATATAGTTGTTCCTCAAGTGAAATTGATTTGCAGTTGATGTCCCTTTTTGCTCCTTTTCCAGTTTTAAAACTTCCAAATACAGAGTCACTTTCACATAGTGAAAGTAATTTTCACTGTTGCATCACAGCAACAAGATCCTGCATGAAAATTCTCAATAAGGCCAAAGTTGCAACCAAGGTACTATTCACTAATTAGGATAAATTATATTTTGGTTAAAAGCAGAAAATAAACTTTCCTAAAGACAGGGAAATAAGATTTTGTTGGCTAATTATCAGTGTGTAAACAGATCAACTGTAGATTTAAAATATTTTCGATGGTGTGATTCACATTTATAGTTTTCTATACTTTTTGAGCAAAACTAGGAAAACAAGTATTCACACAATGGTCTCCAAAAACTGGTTTCCGAAAGCATTTTAACACTAGCACGATCCATGTTTATTCAGGATTGATTGCTCTATAATGAGGTACATTGGGAAATGTGATACAAATTCTTCAAGTTTTGTTTATGGCAAGTTAAACTCGATCCCTGCCAAGTTAGGGGGGTTGTTTCTCCGCCAATTAAGAGTGAACTCTAGTAGCCCCCAACATTTAAGGTTCTCAAGTGCTGGCGAAGAATTACATCCTCTTCTAAACACCTCCTAAGTGTCCTATCTTTAGTGTGAGTACACTCAACTCGACAGGGAACGAGCTAATCAACCACTGGAGCATAGCATCTAACACGCGCACTCTCCACACTGATGATCAGTTTATCGTCCTACGCTAGTTCTTTCCTGGAAAAATGCCTAATGCATTTTACAATCCATTGTCACGCTTCCCCAATTTATTTCTATTTTGTATGAGGGTGAAGGCTACAGTAGATGTGATAATTAACTCGTAGATTTGAAACGTGTTAATGAGAAGAATATTCCATAAAGTGATTAGCGCCATGTCGTCTGGATTTTGGCTCATATTATGGACTAATAACATTAATTAATTCTAAATCATTGCTAAAAGTTCAACAATTATTAGCAACCACTTATAAATACAAGTATATCTTGATCATGCTGTGCTGTAAAATCATGGATCTGTGGAAGCTCATGCATATCATCATTAATTCATTCATTATAATCCCTGCCTTGTATCATGCATTAATGATGATTCATATTCCCTCCTCAGATGCTTTTCCCCTTTTTTACTTTCCAGTGTTTCCACGCTGTCACCATGGTAACTAAATATACTGAGACTGAGCAGCATCCAAAACTTCGTGCAAAGGCTGTATTGGAATCAGTTAAATTTTAGATTTGATTGTTTAAATTGAACCATTACTTTGTGTGTTATCCTTGAAAGCTTTTCTCGAATCAATAATGTCCAACCAAGGCTTTTAAATTATCAGTTTAATAAAAAATACAAATAAACCTTGAAGCACTCCAAAAGGAAGAATACGTTAATGGCAGCAAAATTGGAACTAGTTTTTGAGATTTTTCTTCTTCTAATGTACGTGAATAAGAGGCAATAGTCAAGGCACCTCGCGATGATATCAAGACTTCTATAATAAAGCCATTATGTGCATAGGTTGTATCAAAAGCCATAGCACATTTGCTTCAAGTTCACTCTATAAATGTTTTAACTCAATCCAAACCTGGGGAAAAAAATTGTGTCTTGTTTAAAAACCCGTTTTAGTAATGGCAGGTTATTATTACTGTCTGTCCTTCGTATCTTTGAGATTTAAACAGGTAATTAAAGCCTGAGCAATGTCAAAAGTAGACATGGCGTAATTAAGCCGCAGTGTAATTATAGCGGGGCCATTTACTTGATCAATTAAACTAAATTCACATAAAAATTATTTTTTAATCTTTCAATTCACTAGCAGTGTTACTGTTTTCATGGAAAGAAGGGATAAATGGGAGGTTGGTGAATATTGCTGTATTTTGTGTGTGTGAATTAGTCTGTTCATAATTGTGATAATAGTGCTGGTACGGTTTGTTCATCATTCACCTTCAACCATTGCTATTTGTAATTTTACCAAGCATGAATCATGCTTGTACCATGCTCATCGGCTACTTTACTTTGGTATTGCATCTTGTTCAATGAAGGAGAGAGATTTTTTATGTACAAGATTTTTTTTACAAAGCCTTCACATTCACTGACATGTAGTTTTTGTTTCTTTTTTTCATTTAAAAATGTTTTTTATTAATCAAATTTGAGGCACAATCTGTCTTGCACTGACATTGAGATATAATGAGAGTTATTTCTAAGCTTCCATTTGTTCCAAATTTCTGAACCTTAATTGATCCTCATTGTTAATGAATTGGGCAGCATGACCCCATCAAAGAGCAGGTTTGAAAAGAACATATTTCTATTTTAAAATGATTGTGCAGGAAATAGTAGAAGTTTCTTTGATGTTGCCAATCCATTCTGCCAATCATAAAGTCCATGTGTAATATCCCGGGGCGCTCCATTGATGTGATTGGTTGGACACAATATCCATTTCCAATCAACTCCTATCTGAAGCCACTTCACTCCAGTGCCATTGTATGGTTAATACACTATTAGGATGATTAACAAGCTCTGTCCCAAATTGCAAGAATGGCTCTCAGTAATGATAATGGTTATGGCCTACCGTATATTAGTCTACAACTGATATAAGCCAAAAAACTCATTACTTATTTTCCACATGCAGTGGGACTTATTTTAAGCTGATGCTAATCAGAAATATAATCACTGGGCAGCAGCAGCACAGCACCATCTGCACTTCTCTTTGTCAAGACACAGTGGTGTAGAGACTTCTCCCATAGGCGCTATAAAAGCACGAAAAGGAAATTTTACAATGATCAAAATGTTTAAATACTGATTTTTCAGACGGTTAAAGCTTATAGTCATTCTTATTATGGAGATAAACTACAATACTGTTGGGTCGCTGAAGGCGCTGCTTGAGAAATAGGAACAGTGCAGATTTAATCGGGATGTCTGGTCATATCTTTTCATACCCAAACTAACTTTAAGCATTGTTCAAAGCGTCGTAAACAATGTTAGGGCTGTTTAATTTCACAGCTGAAAGGGAAAATGAAGATTAATGTGTTCCTGCTTCTGCACAGGTCTTTTTCAACATTTCTCTAAAAGACAGGAACACGCATACACACAGACACTTGAGTTGGTACACACAATGAAGTAAAGATTTTTATGGTTGTGCTTGTTGTTTCATTAAAAATTGCTGTATTGTGAGGGAGTCAAAACCACACAAACCAAGACCAAGACATTGTGGGACTGAGTTACAATTAAGACCAAGACAAATGGAGACAGATCAGTATTCAACGTTGACGGATGGGAACCTAACATTAGGCACTTTTCCAGGTATTCACTCCTTTCATTCCCTTGTTTTCTAACTTTTCCTTTCATACACGCACTATCCTTGATTTTATGCACATCTAATACATCTTAATTTTACCGTAAAGCGGAGTGGTGCCATTTTTGTACAAGCCATCTCACCTGTGATGCCTTTGTTACTACTGTTTGCAGGATAGAGACAGGACCACTTCACAGACACCCTCCCACCACTGCACTTTTAGAAAGAGAAAGACAGCAACAAAAAGTGGGCCCAAAACAAGAAATAAAAATGCAGTTTGAGACAAATAGTTTAGTCTGAAGTCCAACAAGTCAAAAGTACAACACGGCTTCGCACATAACCATGCCAATACTGTTCAGCAGAAAGTAACCACTCATGAATAATGTTGAAAAGAGACTGTGACAAAACCTGTGGTAAACCAAAGCAAACATCATGCCCCGGAGAATATTGAAGATCAAACAGCGCCATGGCACCTCACTATGTGCTAAAGTGTGTGCCTATGTGCTTACCCATATTAAGTGACTTTGCTTTGTGCTCATGCCCCACCGAGCACAGAGAATAAAACTAGCATGACACCTTGCATGAAAATGTGTGTGTGTGTGTGTGTTCAAAACAAGCCACCGCAGCACTGCAACTGTATTTGGGCTAAAGCAACAGGAGATGAAACACAGCTCAATGGTCTCTTTTGAACTGCTGCTATGCTTAAAACTCTCCAAAGGACCATCACATACAAACCAACAGACCATTCCAACTATCAATAATGTATTAAACCTATTCATCCAAGGCGTTATGTTTCTCAATACTTTAACGGTTCAGTGAGAGTCCAACTGTGTACTAGCTGATAACGACTGTTCTTCTGGGGCAGCGTGATTTCATATTGGACAGTGAAACTTTAATAATAGTGCTTTATTCTGGGCGCTGCTGCAACACCACTTTCACTATTTCTCTTCTCCATATTGACTTCTTACTGTTAGTATGTTTGAACAATGCAATCTCGGGCCGTTTAATAAATGTATAAACTATATATCTTGCTTTTTAAATGGTAGTTTGGAATGAGCAGGGAAGATTTAGAGCAGCTATAAATGTGTGATAACACCTATACCATATATGCACCGTGTAATGTCTTCGTGTAGTGTTTATTATTTTATGCACTGCAATAGATGCAAAAAGAGAAGTGCTGGGAATACTTTTGTCGCATTTTAGTGAGCTGGGAAAAAGGAACCTTGAATTTTAAAAGAACTAGTTCAAAAAATGATGCCTTTGGTTTTTTGTTTTTTTTTTTTGAGCTTTGAAAATATGTTAATTAGCAAACTTGTTTAATCAAAGAAATAAATCACAATGTGGGAAAAAAAAAAAAGTGTCTTAGAACTATTTTCTCAGTTGTTACATTATTATGATTCTGTTGAAACTAAAATTAAAATTGACTTCACAAGATTCCCGCTGAATGATTAAAGGTAAGTGTACGACATCCACTTCTGTAAAAACCCCCAAGTTTTAAAATCCTTTCAGCGTGAATTTGCCTGCACACAGACTTTAACCAATGGATTGGTATGTGTGTCAGCTCCTTTTATGCTGAGAGCTGGAGTATTTTCACCGTGCCCTTTTCAGCAGCACCAAGTTGGAGATAGACTGTCGCCAGTGGCTAGTCTTACCAAGGTGCGCGAACCCAGATTTGCCCTTTTCAATTTCTGTTTCCGCTAAAGCAGTAGAATGATGCTGTGTGCATTTTCTTTAACGGAGCACAGTCAAGGAGGGGTGCAGTTTAACAGTGATGGTCCTGTCTTTACACCTACTGTATCCTTCCTCCAAGATTCTCCCAGCATTTACTACCAGCCCACCCGTCTTAATGAGTTCAGTCTCTTTAATAAGCACTTAGGCATACACATTGAGCAAATTAGGGCTATGTACCTTCATTTTTAGAGGATGTCTTTATTTGTAAACTCGAGCTGTGGTCAGACTTTCCCCACATTTAAAGAGAGCACACAAAACATAGAAGCTAAACTGCAGTGTGTGGTGCCAGCGGGCATGTCTATTTTCAACAACTAAAGAAAGCCTTACCAAAGGCAGATGATATCAGTGAATGTCTATGCTACACTGAGAAAGCTTTCCTTGACTAACTTTGCTGTCAGACAACCCAGAACGGAGTGAAGTGACAAGAAACCGAAACAGTGAAGCTCTTCAAATGCTGTTCAACTCCAGCGAATGTATTTTAGCTCATGCAAATCTGTAGACGATGGTCTGTGGAGCTGTTAAACTTTTATCAGTGTGTGAATTGTTAGTTTATGGCACTAATACATCACAGACCTCAAATATCTATAAAACCATCATCTTAGACCATTTTAGTGACAAGCACTGACAAAACCTTTCACTTCTCTAGCTTATAAGGATGTGCTCATGTCTACTTCTCAAATGCCTGCCGTCTACTTTCAGTATGTATATATATCATTAACTCACTCATTAACTCAGCGTTAATCTGTGCAGTTAAAATCATGTCCCAATTATAACTACATTCAACTAAGCCCTTCTTCTTTGTGTGCACATTTCTCATAACAATTTTCGTTCACTCACTCATCTATCTCACTCTGTTTTCCTCCCTTTCTCCCTTCCTCCTCTCTGTTAATCTCCAGGGCACATGAGAAATGACACTGGACGAGTCCTCGCTGCTTTAATAATCCTTTAAGCTTCAGTAGGGAGGCACAGATGTAACTAGCCCCATTCAAATCAATGGCTGGAACTCCCCATTGCCATATCTGTGCAGTGTCTAAATGTTTTTTCATTTTTACACACTCCCAACCCTAGAAAACACTGACTTTGGAAGACACACACATACATACACAGACATGAATGGATCGCATTCAGTTGTGAATAGCCCTGGCTCCCAGTGGCTGCGGCTCTGCTAACCAGCTACGGGAACAATTCATGAGCTGCTCAGTCAAACGGAACTCTAACCCATGGGTCTGTGGAACAGCCCCGGTCATAAAATATCTCACCCTGACACACATGGCTATACCGCAGCACTCACCCTGGCTCTCTGTCTTCACCCAGACCATAAAATCTTTGCGACAGATGAAGGCAGGGAACAGTGTTTTTCTGCTGTTTTGCCCGTCACAGATTTCCATTACAAAGTCTTGCCATGAGTCTGGGAGAGTGAGGGCCTATTGAAAAATGGACAAGCTACAAAATGCAGCTAGTCAGAGCCCGTCAATGGTGTGTTTTCCCCGCTGAATGGCTTGTCAGCGAAGGGTGGAGATGGGCTTTGTGTGAGTGGTAGGACCAAACAGTGTCGGTCCAGACAATGGGTGGAGACCTAATGTCAAATGAACAGGGAGTATTCAGGGTTCATCATCTGCTGGGTTATGAAGATTTAAAATATAGTACTTTCATCTTTTGCCAAGCTTTGCACCGCTTTCCTATTCAGCTTTGTATTACTTGTTTTATTGAATTTTTGGAGCCTTTTTTTATTTTTTATTTTTTTAGGGGGAGTTTCATCTTGACCCAGCTCATTTTTCTATGAAATGGACACAAATTTGTTCAATGACAAGTGCTTGCTACCTTGCAGATAATATATTTTCTTGTCCTTATAACAAATTTTGAATGCATTAGTTTGGACCTGTAGTAACATATTATCTTCACAAAACTATTAGGGATAATGTTTTTATGACCAAATATGCTTTCACTCAGGAAGACGTGGTGGGAAATTGAAGGAGACACCAACAAACAAGCCATTTTGTCAGTTTGGTTTGAAGACCAGAGGGAAACAGGCTGACTTCCTGTCGTCGATTTTGAACATGGAGCAGAGAGCAACATAAATGTGTCACTGGGGTGCTCTATTCATTTAAGGGGCACACTGTAGCACTGTCATCTAACAGTAAGAGATGTCTTGCCTGTTGGCCTATTTCTGCTGCTGCTCAGACAGCTCTAAGTAGACCGGACAGCTCCAATTGGACTCAGAAGAAAATATAAAAAGCAGTGTTGTGTCATAGTTATAGTGTTGTCAGGACCAAGCTTTATCTAAGAAGTCATAAACTATTTTGAGGAGACGGCTGTTACTTGGAACTCACTTGGAACAGCCACACAAGTGCACCTGTCTTTGTTACGTCTCCTTGAGAAACAAACAATTTCATTTTAATCAGATGTAATTACACAAGATTAAGTTTAATGTCAACATCAACTATTCCAAAATATTACTTCTACTGTCTGAAAGAATAATTTGAAGTTTAGATTGGAATGTAATGAGGGCATATAAAAAGTTGCATGGGTTTAAACTGAATAAATTGCCCATATCTTTGAATGTGTTGCTTGTTTAGTGCCAAAATCTGCTTCTACTTTACACTTTTGGGTCATCCATTGAAAGAACTTTTCACCTTATAATAGCATTAGTATTTGACTAATCCATGTGGCATTTTGCAAACTGTAGACAGGCAGGCATCATCGTTTTGGAAGCCACTGGATTAATCCTTGATTCGCTGTCACTGTTGCTATTTAAAACGAATGCTAAACTCATGAATCAAGGAAGACATTGAGATGTCTTGCATTCGACTATGGCCTCGGTGATATAAAAGCACTTGATCTTGTATAAAGTCACTCTTGTAGAGGGTAACTGTGGTCATCTGGTGGAATGACATCCAAGTGAATTACATTTTTTTCTTGAAGTAAAACTCTTTAAGTCTCAAAAGTAGTTGTAAAGATTAAGCATTAGATTAGGTTTCAATGTATTATAGTTACAGTATCTTCTTTTAAATGCAAATATATAATGCTTGCATGTTTTCATTGACTCCATCATTCGGTACTAAAACTTTGGTGAAATATACAGGAATGTACAAAAAAAAAAAAAAAGCTTCTATAGGGTTTCCAAACTAGGATGGTATATGACTTGCCACTGACCTTTCAATGGTGGCTGTTAATTACCAGCTCTTATTATTTGGAGCCTTCAGTGTGCAGAGGGTAGCATTTTCTAGATAAAGGCTACAGCTTTCAAGCAATTTTACTTGTAAAAAATCCTATTGCCTGAATGTAAATGTGTCTGACTATGGTCTGAAATATGCCTGGGAACAGACAGTGTAATTAAAAGCGTAATTTAAGTTACCTGATGGATACGTGTGAGAAAGGGAGGCATTGAAAAACACACCTCTTGTTCCGCCGTATATGATTACAAATGAATAATAAAATCCTGCAGAAATCAATTAACATCTTAAACGCTGACATTTATTTGGCTGCATGCGCACACAGGAAAGCGTGCACATGAACGATTAACACTCCCTCAGTTTGACATTTATTTGGCCGCTCGCGCTCACTACTCACCCGACGCTACGTCTCGTCCGACTGAGAAATAAGTCCTGATCAATGGGACATTCATACAGCGGTGTTACATTCCCTCGCTAAAAATGACACAGCAGTCTACGTGGCGCCATAAATTTGCCTTGTTTAAACACATTCCCTCGTTGTTCTGGGAAGGCGCGCTCTTGTCGGTCATTTGAGAGAAAAAACATAGACGGGGTCGATGTAAAGAGGAAAATGTTGTGTTTGCTTTTGAGTAGCCCTTTAGGACCTTTCTTCTCTGTAAGTGTTGTATGGCTGTGTGTGGCAACCAGGCACATATGGAGAACATTAACTTGGCCGGATACTGCCAATTTTTGTTCAATAAGAGACAACTGTGCAGTGTGTCAGATAAAATCAAAGTTTTGTTCCCACCGGCTAAAAAACAGAATTAAATGCGTCGTATGAAATGGAAATAAACCATGGATTTTGCTATTTTATATAGGGTCACTTGGTTGGTAATGGACTGGCTTCTAAACAAATGTATTTTGGGAATCAACAGTTTGTGGTTTGGGTGACCAGCACTAGATCTGGGCTACAGTTGTGGGAATGTGTGGGAGGAATAGTTGTTAGTAGGAGGAAGAAAGGCAGGGGGGAAGAATGAGGGAATGTGATGAGATGAAATTAGTGAAACAGAAAGATGTGACAAAGGTGATAGATGGGAATGAACTGCTGGGAAGGGCTGTGGGAAAATAAGATAGTTCTATGATAAAGGAACAGGAATGAGGGTGGGACGGATATGGCATTTCTTGTCTTTTATGTTGCTCTACAAAATAACAGCCTAAGAAGACAGCAACATATCTTTTAAGCGCAATGTGTGGTGCATTTGACTGAAAACGACAGTGTCCCACCCTCTTCTTGCAACTCCAGTTTGAACTATTGTCACAAGGATAGAGGACTATGCAAAGGATTTGGCCGGGGAGGTGTAGGAGGAGGTTAAAGATGTAAGTTTACTACTGTGATATGGAGGTGGGAAGTGCTGTAGCTGACTAAATGAATGAATAATGACAAGTAAATGAATTTGGTGGTGTACAGTCTAATATTAGAAGTATACTGCAAATGTTGACAAATCTACAGAGTGTTCTCTATTGAAAATCCATGCTAAAATATCTGTGTTGGCCATTTACTCAAACTTTGACTAATCTGCTCTGGTGCTAAATCCATCAGATATTGATGTAAACAGATCCTAGTTTAAGTCTTTTTCAATGTATTCATACAAAATATTTCTAAGGAAAATGAAATATGTTGTGGAGAGGAGCTAAAGACAAGAGACAAAAACACAAGTACAGTGGTGTCAGTGGAGGGCAAAAGGTTCAAAGCAACACTGCACAGATTTCCCTTCACCCAGACCTTTCCTCCAACTCCTTCAGGGGGACACCCAGGCACTCTTTGGCCAGTTGTGAGATGTACTGTCCCCCAGAGTATCTCTGGCCTGTCCCGGGGCCTCCTCTTGGACATGCCTGGATAACCTCTCTAGGGAGGCTTTCAGACGGCATCGGAGGAAAAGTCACCCTTAACTTGCTGCCTCTTCCAGGTATTTAAGCTCACATGTTACTGCAATTTTGCTCTTTTTCCCACAGAATTGACTTGTGTGGCTAACCTGACATATTTACAGGGAAAATGTTTAGTGTGCATTGTCCTATGTTAAATGCAACAAATAGAAATCCTTTATGTTGGCTAAAAAAAAAAAAAAATCTAATAAAAATAACACTGCGGCAAGCTTCCACATTCGGGTTAATTCACATGATATATTTCTGTCTGAGATATGGCTGAGTTGAAACAGAAGTTGGGGTTTGAAGACAAATAGCTTCAATTTACAGTAGCAAATTAAAAGTCTTATCTGGAGCAGTCAGAGCGTATTTCCATTTCCCTTTATATTAAAGAAATCCGTGAGAAGTCCTCCTGGAAATGGATGTGCGGTGAAAAGTTTGAAAAGCGCATGAATATCTAATGGAGATTTGAGTGAGAGTTGAACTCCCGATGCCATTTATGTCATACTGTGGTACAGCCAGGTCAGAGGGCTTTCATATGTAATGGTCCGACTTTTCTCCTTAGCGTAATGATTTAAAGTTCCTACCCTTGAATCCCATTACGCATCCACACTCACGGCTCTTAGCGTGGATAAATAATTGATGTCTCAGTTAAAGTGTCAAGCAGCAGCCATAGCCAGCACTTCTTTATAGTCCACTGCATCATTAATAACGGCTTTTGCTTGCCTCTTTAGTCTCTCTGAACAAACATGGCAATTTGCTTTCATAATAAACATGGAATTGTGGTTAACTTGACTCAACTTGACATGGGTCTCAAAGGAACATAGTAGCAATAAAGTCATCGTCAAGCTTCTTGGTTCAAACTCAGAACTAAACTATCATCCATGGCAGAGGAAATGCATTAAACTGAAGAGCTCCAATTAGACAGAGCCCATATTGCTACATGTGCTGCAGAACTCATGATGCATGCCTATTTTTTCATGAAACAGATGTTATTTCTGTATTAATGTAGCAAACTGTTGACTAGCTGCAAAATATAATTCAATCAGTTGCCACTCCTTAAGGGTATAAACCATTATTGATTAGATGTTGGTCCACACACAGAGTCAGCAAAAGAATAATCCTCCCTCCTCTGCTTCTTCCCATTGTGAATCAAGTGTAGGTGGTGTCTCGCTTCTTGCAGGAGGGTTTGGTGATTTTTTGGCATTCGCGTCGGGAGCTGGAAGCAGCACGCCACAGGTGCAGCTAATTGGATCCAGGAAGGAGTTGGTGATTAGTGATTGGCTCGCATGCATAACAAAGAGGTGTGATGCCCTGGCTTTTACTGGGCCAAAAATAAAGATAAAGCCTTTTTTTAGTGCAGATAATTTGCTTTTGAATCATTGTCTTGTTCAATTTAAATGTCCAAAATTCAGTACAGAAGAAAGGCTAAGATGTTCATCCACAAAAACTTTTACTTTAATTATTTCTTTTTTAATTACTTAATTATTTATGACTTCTTTTACTTATTTTGACTTTGTTATTAGAAAGAAGACCAAAAAAAAAAGAACAATCAATTCAGCTACAACATGTGCTACCGTTTGTCTCCAGCCCGAACTCTTCCCATGAGGCATAAAACAAAAGGAAGGGGAAAATGGGACAGTATGATATTTATACCCTACAATCTGGACACCATGAAATAGAAAAGGGAAGGAACAGGGACTTATACAGATACACACTCTACAATGCAATACAAAGCAATACAATCACAATATTGACATGGCACAGTAGCATACATTTTAGATTAGATATCTGTTTTAATGTACCCTGCAGAATGTGGTAACTGTAGCAACATCAGACCACGAGTTTTAAATGTTAAGCAAACCTTTCAATCTCTGAGCACACGATAGAAAAGAAATGTTAAAACAGCTCAACACTTAAAAAATTAAAAACACAACTTTAAAACTTGACAATTGTGAAAGCCAGCTGGGACATGTCTTTAATTTCTATATTACTTATCGTAGTGCTTGACTAGTATAATTGTGGTTGCGAGTATAATTAGTCTGCTGGTTGGGAAAGAAGTGGCTAATATTCTTTGAAAACCACAAGACTTTCTTGGTAAATCAGACATATGACATTTAATCAAACTTCTGCAAAAAAATACATTAAAAAAGCTGTTCACTGAACTTAATGACAGACTGTGATCAAGAAAGAAAAAAGAAAGAAAAGAAAGAATCACGTCTTTAAATTTTATTAGAACCTACAGTCTGAGTTTTTCACTGTAAAGATTCTTGTACAGGGCGTTACAGTGCATCTTCTAATGGACATACTGCCCACATTTTTAGAACAATGTCAGTATAGACAAAAATAACTTATGCCAAGCCGACACAAACTTTTTTATATATATATATTTTCATGCTTTGACACTTCCTTTCTGCATTTTGAAGCTAATATGTCATGATTAACCAAAACATATCTTGTGAAGTCAGTGTGTACCTTCAGGCGGGACTAACCCAAGTAAAAAATCCAAGATCAGCACTTCTACTGATCCCTTAAAGCTACGATGAAAAAGAGTTCCAGGCCTCCCTTCCTCCTCATTCTCAGCTTCTCACCTCCCAGTGGATTACATGTTAACTCCTTCTGAATGCGAGAAATGTATGACGCACCGACCGCACAGCAATTCATGAGAATGTTTATACACGCTGGTACAGATTTCACACTAACCCCTAGTTTCTCTTTTACTGCTCAGGTAAATGGTTATCTCATAAGAGTTCAACTTTGACCCCAACAGGAAACTCAAGCAGAAACACAGCCTTTGGTGAAAGGAGTGTGTGTGTGAGTGATTGTTCTTGGTGAGGAGTGGGGAAGTGTGGGGTGCCATAGAGAAAGCAGAGAGCAGCATTTTTTTCTTTTTTTTTTTTCTTTTGGAGCTTATTGAATAAGTCGTTGATTGTGGCTGGAGCCAGTGGCTGGACAGAGTGTGTGTTTTGTGCCCGTGGTAGTTAATGTAATTGAGTGCAGCTGTCTGGCTTTTCTGCACAGAGCTTTGTGTCTGGGTAAGGTCCTGTGTTACAGCATGTTTAGCCAAGCTGTGCTTACATAGGGAAACCCAGTAAGAACAAGACCTCAGTGTTTTATGTGGGACCCAAGCATATGCAAGTCAAAGTTCATGGGACACAGTAGTGAATGGGGAAACATTGGGTCTATAAGCACCCTAAAGTGTAATGTCCCTTTCCATTCTTTACTTTACTTTGGAAAACTTTACTTAACACGGAGTTGTTCAAAAAACTTCCTTACCAGTTTAATATTTCGATCGGATCTGATCTCAAGTCTGAATAAGAAATCGGTTTGTCTGTCGGCTTTGGTTATTACAATCTTGCACTGTATGCAGCTAGTTTCTTCTTGCCTAGCGAGAATGAAAAACAGTATGAGTCAGTTCATCATCATTTCACACATTTTCTGCTTATTCTCAAACATGTGTGATGTGTGCCAGAACAAATCTCTGGATTGGTTTTATGCAGTTTTAAAGTGAAGTAAACACACTTGTAGGAGCATACAAAACACAAACGCACACATGCTTATCCACAGACGCTTTCTGGCGGCTGGGTTTTCTACATGAATGAGGTTATGCTTGCCAACAGCAGTAAACAACTGGGTAGCAGCTGTGCTGGTGGAAAGCTTGGTGCAGTGCTGAAACAATAACAGAAAATCAAAATGTCTTCTCAGCAAAATAGAACCTTGACAATCATTGCCGCTCATTACATCAATTAGCAGACCAAGAGATACAAAAAAAAAAAGAATCTTCACTGTCCAAGTTTGAACTGTGAAAGTAAACTTGTTTAAGGTCAAGCATAATGCAATGCATAGCTAATGTGAGGCATACACACACACTATCGACTCCATTGACTTTTGCTGCAGTACTGACCTACAAAACAAGAAAGGATCTACTCCCTTATATTAGGTCAGCAATTTGTGAAACCGCAGACACATTTCCAATATCCTTCACTCCAATCAGCCATCTTGATTGTCCTAGTTATTTCATTTGACTCAGTGCGAGGGGCAGAGCTGAGACAAAAGAAGAGAATGAGAAGCAGAAGTCTTTCATTATGGGATAATCTTGGCTCCTGTTAGCTTTCCAATCAGTGCACATTTAATAGGGCCCAGTTGAGCAGGAAGAGAGGGTCAGAGGTGTTTTCAGGGCTCAAAGGGTCACATATGTGCCGGACTGGATGTGAGTGTGTGCCACAAAAAAAGTGTGGTAAAGCTGATTCAGATTGTGAGCGAATGGTAGCCGAATGCCGCTGAGAAACGTGATGGAAACTGGAGATAAGGCTATGAACGCTCAGATGGAGAGGAGGATAGCAATTAAGCTGATTCAGGAGAACCGAGGCACGAGGAATGAAAAGAGGAGGGGGCTCAAAAGAGCAGCAGAAAGGTCGTTAAGTCTGTGAGCGCTGTAGCTGACATGTTCAGAAAGAAACTTGGGGGAGAAAAGAGGTGAGGGGAGCAAGGTGGCAGTGCAAGGTGAGGATGAAAAGAAAAGAAAATGAAAGATTGGTGGAAGTGGGGAAATACAGTAAGTGGGTCGGAAAATGATTAGTGAAGAGCGAGCGTGAGCTGGTGGATGGGAAGATGCGCAAAAAAGACAGAAATCTGTAAAGTCCTTCTGGTTCTCATGAACTCCACGTCCCAGGAGGCCTCATCGCGGGGTGAACTCTAGGGTACATTACTTCCTGTAGAGCTTTAAATAGACACTGATGGAAAAATCCCATGTCGGTGCGAGGAAAAAAAAAGAGCACTGAGAGACAGTAGTGGAATAAATTGGCTGAGGCCCAGTGGTCAACTGAATCTTCCCAACCTTGCCGAGCATCACAAGGAGCTGCATTTAGCCGCTTGACTTCACATTGGGAAATGAAGATTCTCCCTTTTATCATACGGCTAATGGAGCTAATTTGTTCCACCGAGGGAAGTGTTCCTTATCCACAAACACAGCACTGAAGGAGTGGTTCGATTAATGCAATGAAGCACTCAGCAAAAAAAGAAAGGGTACTAGAGAGGTTGCTGAACTGGTGCAGATAGCTGTTTGGGTTGTGTTAAAGCTAATTAGGACTACCTTCAGTGGGAGCCTTTTATTCTCCGTCTAGATGAATGGCCTACATGGCAAACTTTAAATCTACAGTCTTTATAGCTTAATTTATTCACGCCACATGAAACCATGAGTCTAATATCTCGCTTTAGGAGAAAACTGCGACTGAGCTTGCAGAATTAACATTTGGTATTCTAAAATGCTCCTATAATGCTGTGCTTAATTCTTTCCCCTCTTCTGTTTCTGGTTACATCTCGAGGGCAAGAAATGACTCAATAACACAAGAAAAATGAGTTTCTTCCTACTTCTGGGTAGGAGGTGATTGTCTCATCTTTATATTCTTTTTTTCCTAGTTATGCTTTGAGAAAATGGCCAGTTGCTAAATATAGCAGCCATGGATCTTTAAGGCAGGAGAGGGAAAAAGGAACTGTGAGCTATGTGTTTATTTCTCCCCAGGATGTACTGTGAAAAAGTCAAGCTGACGGTAATTTGGTGTGTTTTGTGAGTTTTTCGTCTTGTGCGTGGGTGTGCGGTTAAGTGGGTGGTGGCGCGAGAGTAGGGAAAGAATCTGTGTGAGCATGTGTGCTGTAGTAAAAGGGTCATGGGACTTCCTGGATGGAGTGGATCACATGAGCGCACAAATGCAGACACTGTCATTGTTTTTAAGAGTATTTCTCTGAGCAGCTGCTGATTGGAACCATCTGGGGATTGATGGGATGCAGGTTTTGGTAAACTCTATTTAGAAACAGAATTCTAAAAGATATACAACTGTACTTCCGTGTACTCTTCATTTTTTTCAAAGAAGTAAATGATTGCTGATTAAGGTAACTGTGGTCGCTGTTTAGAGCATTGTGCACACACTAAGTTAAAAAACACAAATACTGGTTTTTAAAAGGTTTGGGTTTTATGTCTCAGCAGTTTTACCATAAATTAAACACAGTTAATCCTTTTACACAATTTGATTTAAAGTGATCATTTATTGGTGCTCCTGCAGCGTTTCCAAATGCTACACTGATTATCTGTCTTTCTCTGAAGCGCTGCATACCACCTACAACTTAACTTAAAAGAGATTTTAAAAAAACATGTTGAACTACTGATCTCTTTGCGCTCATGTTATCTGTTTTGGCTCACTTTCATACAAAATATAAACACGAACAAGTTGTAACTGGCACAGAAGAGCATTTTCTATCATACAAATAAATTCCAAACATACCTATCCCTTTTTCTCTCATCCCTTTTGCCCTCATACTGAGCCTGCCGTTGGAAAATAATGCCCATAGCTAGTGTGTTTAGTAAAGGGGGCATTGAAACAGGCAGCTTCTAAATGTGTGGACAGTCCCCTCTATCGAAGCCTCACAAATCAAGGACAGATTCAGTTTAGAAGAAGGGTTTTGGAAAGCAATCAACCACAGAAGAATCTCTTGAACAGAGCAATAGACAATAGTGAATCAAGTCAATACTAAAGTAGTAAATCAATGCCTCAGCTTCCGCCCTAATCGCAATGAATCTCAACCAATAATAGTAAACCATGCAATAAAATTCAAAACCCTCTGTTGATGAATACAGGTTCATACACCTCTGAATGAATTCCCTCTCATTTAACCCCAAATGCATCAAAATGAGATCCTCCTCCTGTTATTTCCGTCAATAAACCGCTTCAGTGCACTTGAATGTCCTCCCAGCTTTACCCCATAAGGCAACCAGACTTGTGCCTTAAGGGCCTCCAGGAGACAAAAAGCTGCTGAATTCATTTGCATGCCATTGCTTTTGGGGGCAGACACCGCTTCTCTCTACTATCTTTTCTTCCCACAGAGAAAGGCCGTAGAGTCATCCCACTTCTATTGTACCCGCTTTTTATCACCTTCACCGCAGTGAAAGTTTACAAAGTGAAAGATGAGACATCAAGTGGCTCATCTGGCGATAAGTGCCTAACCTCCAACTTTTAAACCCTTGCTATCATCAAGTCTGCTGTTTGCAGTGCTTAAAGTGAATGAGTAGATCAGCAGTTAATCCTATGGGCTTGCGCAGCTAAGTAGCTCATCCCTGTCTGGGTACTAAAGAGGCCTTGAATGCTGATGTTGTCAGATGCGGACAAGTTGAGGGGGGAGTAGATAAGCTATTGTTTTCCCAGGAAAAGCACAGAGGGCTTGATGCTGCGGCGCAACACTGACGCAACCTCTCGAAAGAGTGGTCGCCTTTGGAGTTCTTTTGGAATGGGGATTTCACCATCCACGCGCATGCATACAGTATGAGCGTACTGTATATTTATGCACAAATCAACCAGCTTGTTGTCATGCTCATGAATGTAGATGAACATACACACACTTGGCCCGTGTACATACACTTCAAGCGCACCTCAGCTGAATACAGCACTAAGGCAACTCACCCATTACCACCAGCATCAATGAGCAGTGAATAGGAACCTCTGTCCTCAGCTATTTTGATTTACTCCACATTTCAAACCACTTCCCAATTCTATTTGATATCAGCCAGTAGCAAATATGTGCAATTTTGTGTTTAATCAGGGGGCTTTCTTTTGCTCGATAGCTTCTTTTACACCGATCCATATTTTTTAAAGATGAAATATTGTGCTCTTTGTTAAGGCTCTGATAATAAATGTTCCTCTGAGCACTGCTCTCTTCATCTGCTACTTATTTCACTTCCCTAGTCATTAATATATTAAATAGACATATTTTGTATATCAGCGTAGTGTGATATTTTGGGCTTTTAACTGCTAGCTTTGATGCTGCTACTGTTGACTTTGATCAACTTTGAAGCCCATTTGTAATGTGTAGTTCAGTCAATAAGTCCCACCTATTGTTTGCTAATAAATAAAGACAGGAGAAACAACAATAATGCAACTATAGGCAGCTCACCAGGATTTTCAGTGTTGCTCAAAGAAACCCCACTTCTATGGCTCTGTGTGAGCTGTGAACTAACAGATTGGGATTGATGGGGAGCTTGTGTGTATGGCTGTAGAACCCCAAATAAATAACTCAGGCTTTTTCCAGTCTTTAAATGACCTGGTACACTGCTGTTGCTAACACAGTGCATAACTTTCCTTCAAAATCTGTAATATCTGAAGAGGTAGCAAGCTTTGTAGCCAAAAATACGAATAGATGCTTTCTCTTTGAAGCGTGTATTCTAGCATTCCTGATCAACAGAACTACAAAGTGTCACAAAAGAATGAATCACAGTGACTAAAATGTACAAAGATACATGTAGTTTTTACTGCAATTCCCTCACACAAGACATGAGTAAACAAAACACAGATCCAGAAGCTTATGTGGGGCAATGGGAAGTAGTTCTTAACTGTTGCAAGCTCTGGGACAAAGCTGTGTTCTAGCTTTGAGACCTTCTGCCCGAGGGAAGGGGTGTGAACAGTTCATGCACAAGGTGGGGTGGATCCTTCAAGATGGAGGTGGCTGTGCAAAGCAGTTCCCGTACCACATGCTTATGGAGGATGTATTTAAAGGTATGTGAATCATTTTTCAGTAACATGAAATAAAGATAAATGGCTAGTCCATTAAACCCAATATGAATAACCATCACAGCAGGGTCAAGTTTAACAAGATGTGGGTCGTGTGCACTATACACCACTTGAAAAAAGTGAAGAGCAAGGTCTTTCATTAAAAAAAATAAAAAATAAAAAAATCATGTGAACAAAACAGGTTTTGGTCAAGAAAGCTCATTTTAAAAATACCTAACATATTTTCCTTGTGCTGCATGTTTTTCTCCATTTTTACCACTTTTCTGAAGAACTGCATAGTTGATCAGAGAAGAGAAGGTAAAAGCTCTCACCCTGAAATGAACCACATCTGCGCTCCCATTAAATGGTGAATGGAAGTAGCAAAACAGGTTACCAATATGAAAAAAAAGGGATTCCTTATTAATTGGGGACTTAACACACTCTGAGACATAGGCAGATCTGATTACCTTTCATCCCACCTGTTCTGCGTTGGCCTCTAACTCGGTTCTGCTTGACTGGCTTGTGAAGCCTGTTGAACTGAGTGGTGATTCAGCTGAAGAGTTCTGCCAGCGCGCTTTTGGCTGGAGGTGAAACAGATCACTCTATGCATGCATGAATATATTACTTCTGCTGCTGTTATTATCCCTGGCAAGGTACAGCTTTTGGGACCTGAGCTCCGCTGGCTTTTACCCCGTTGCTCTTATTGTCACGGCTCTGAGAGTTAGTTATGACGGTTTCTTCTGAGATAAGACGCTGAACATCTACAGATCACCAAAAATGCTTCTGACTCGGAGGTTTATTTAAAATTTATATACACAAGTGGAACTGTCCAGATAAGGCTGCTATTGTTATTTAAACATATTTATGTACATTTATTGCCCCATAGCAGACAGAGTGAATGAGTAACCCTGCTGGAGCATTTCAACTGAATTCTTCTTTAACCAATGACACAAAACTAGAAGGCACTCTCACTGTACCAAAGAGCAGAAAAGATGTTACATTCTTTAAAAGGCTATTTCTATTTACACTAATACTAATAATACTGACAATACAGAGAGATAGTCCTGTAGTTGGGCTGTATTTCCTGTTTTTGGTGCATAACGGTAACATTATGCTGCTTCAACATACTTCTGTTTATTTTTTCAGGCGTTTTTTTTGGTCTAAAGTGTTTTTTTCCTGACACTTTGAGCATTTTGACAGTCTCTGCTGTTGGCCGGTCCCCATCACAGGAGTTGCAGTGAGACCTCTCAACTATACACCGATACCACAGACATGTCTAAGAACCCAAAAACTGTATTTTATCGTGAAAGTGCAGCTAAATTGCTCCCTTTTCTTGTTCTTTTGGGTCTGAAGCAGTGCACACAGTGGCTTTTGAACCAGTCAAACCTCAAAGTTTGGCTGGGGCCAGATCAATGTCTTCGATCTGGAAAGGCATCTGAGGTAGGTAGTCTTTTGTGTTGCCCATCTTTGTCACTATCAATCCTATTAAGTACAAAAAAGTCTTTTCTGTTAGCCTAAAATGATGATGTTTACGGCACTCATGTGGAAGCATCAATCAGTTGTTTTGTGTCTTTTGCAGCCCTCTTGCCGACAGATGGAAACCTCAGGCAGAGCGCCGGGGGTGTCTCTTTGAAGCCCCCTTCCCCCTTGCCTATTTTTCTTTCCCTCGCGCCTCCCTCTCGCCTCCTGCCCGTTCCATCGCCCCTGCGCGCTCACTAAGCAGAAAGAAATGTTCGCTCTCACACAATCAGCCCCCTGAACATGGCTGCAGGCGGTGGAAGCCCTGCTCTGTTACTATGAGGAGACAATTGTAGCCCTGCGTTTGACACACTAACACACACACGGAGAGGTGGCGAGTGCAGAAGCAGTATTCATATGAAAATTGCAGCTTGCAGCGGTGGAACATGGTGCCGTGACACTTGCGCATTTCGTTTCAGGCAATGTGGTGCGTTTGCGAACATGAAACTGCGATATTCATGAAGTTGGAGGATCCATTAGCTTAAGGCAGCACGAAGGGGAACGGTAATGCGGGTTTCGTTTAAGAGCACAAACAGGAAGATGAAACTGGTTTCTTTAAACAGTGCTAGTTGAGGCTTTGCACTGACTGCGAGCATTAACGATGGATCAGCTGCTTACAAAACGCTTGATTGGTGAGACAGCTGTGTGTATCATCCAGTCACAGTTAAGCAGGTGTTCAGAGTGGCTAAGCTTTTGCCACTTCAGGTACAGTATGCTGCAAGATTCAATACTTAATTCTGATTTATTGCATTATTTAAATTTTGTGCATGGTGATCAATATCCAGTTCCAGGAAAAACTCACATAGGTCCCCAATAGCTCCATAAAAGCTACTAAAAGTCTTTTAAGGATATGGATTGATTTTGTATTTTAAACTCTAATAAGGCCATACTGAGGTTTATTAAAATAATAATCTATTCTATTATATAAGTTGGTGGAACATGGTTATGAAACTGAAAATATGTGTTCATTGTATGTTTAATGTCCCTCTTCTGGTTTAAGAATGTCCTGTAGCTTGTACTCTTCTTCATCCCTTTACCTTTACATAATAAAAGAAAAAAAATATTCTCAAGTGTTTCTCACTAAAAAAGAGGATTCAGTTGCTGAATCTCAATGCAAGGTTTCTTCTTTTAAGTGAAGTGGTTGGGATGTGAAAACAGTTTAATGTCCAAAGGTAGTTATCTGGAATTCAGTGAAATATATGTGAAATGTTGTTGCTGTTTTTTTTTTTTTCCAACACGGTAAGGCGAGGGATCAATACACTGCAAGCCTTGTGAATTGATCTTTACCTATTACGGTGTACAATGGGTGTCCTCGGTGTTGCCATTTGGCCAGCCTGCCGTCAAATCTGCTGTAGCGTGCAACCTGTCAGATAACACAGCTGAGAGCCTTTCAACGAAAAGAGCCGCACTGCTCAAATCAATGTTAATTTTTTTTATATATTTTTTTTTTTTTTACAAAGTTTCCACAAAGAATTGTCCCTGAAGTGCTAAAGTAAGTGGGTCAGTCAACTTGGTAATACGAGGAAGTCAAGATAAAGTAGAGCAGCTTAAATGATTTCCAGGTTGACCTACACGTCTATGACAAAGACCATATTTTTGTGAACATACGTGGATAGGTAGAACTCAATATGAGGTCTTCTTGCTGCATGAGCACCTTTACTTACATGCTGACCTGTACAATTCTGATCATTCACACAGAGATGATTAAATTGCCTTGACTTTTAAAGATGAAAAAGGACAGGAGGTAATTATGGTAGGCACCTCAGACAGCATGATTTAATATACTGAATTATCAGTTCCAAGCTGGTAATCGTCTTAGTCCAGATGGATGGGTGAAAGCAAAGAACAGTTCAAGAGTGTTGAGGCGAGTGGGTTTGAGATGATTCATGTTGAGTTTTAAACAGACCTAGTGCATTAGTAGTATTTTTGATAATGCGGATAATAAGAGTGTTTTTGTCAACAGGAAGGTTTGCAAAATGTGTTTTTTATTCGTGATTTTTTTTATTTTTTAATCTAAAACACATCTACATTCATAATTTCTGTAAATAAAATCTGAAGTAAAATCTGATCAGAACTTTAGGCACAGACAATGGTAATAATAAGGTTTAATAAATGTATTATTTTACCTTTCAGTGAATTATAAATGCTGCTTATATACAAATGTGTGTTCCATAATGAGATGCTATCTAAAGATAATGCAAGATCAGCAAACACACTGCCTATGTTTTTATGAAGTAATAGATTTAAAGCAAACTTCTTCACTTCTGCAACAAGTCAAATTAATCACTTTTGCTTTTGTGGCTTCCCCTCTGTGTTCAATGATGAAATCTCTAGACAAGAAATGGCATGGGATGCATTTAAGGTTATCACACAAATGATAAAAAGCCTGTCATCAGGGGTGGCAACAGTTCACAAGGTCCGCAGCAGCAGGTCAGAACGCTTCCCAATCCACTTAAATAGAAACTCCCAACGATACAGACCTGGATTGATCCCTGTGGGTCTGGTGGCCATCTGTGCTCATCACCCATCTTTGTTCGCGCTCACTGCTCTGTTGTATCTCTGGCTCGTGCAGCTCCCGCTTTAAAAAGTGGGTCTCCAAGTTGGATCCCTGGAGCTGCAGCATTCATCATCGACAAGGTGGTGGTCAGACTTAGAGTGTGTGTGTTTCTCTGCCTTCATACGGGAGGACAACTTTGTAAAGGGTAATCTAGTCCTGTCAGCCCTCCCCACACGGGCACACGCACACACTGAGGGTAAGGCTTCATTACGATCACCAGCTGGAAAGACACCTCACTCCATCCATCACGCCACTGCAGTCTGGGATAGGAGAAAGGCCCCACATGCACTGATTCCAACCCAATCTTCAACACTTTTCTTTACTTTGTCATTTCTCGTGTAAGAATATTTTTGTGTGTGTGTGTGTGTGTGTGTGATCCAGATATAACAATAAAATAACTGGATTGTGTCGGAGTACAGAGAAAGAGAGAAAAAAAAAGTGACTACTCATGAGTGCGTTAAATAGAACACAACATAATCCCATGCAGAAAACAGATACGCAATACCTTGTGCTTCTTCTGTTTAAACTCACTGTTTCACCCTTTGTTATTGATTTACAATGGCTCCTGCTTGTCACTTTAATATATATATATAAACGTTTGATGACAAACATGAGCAAGAACACCCAAATCTGTTAAATGTAGCATTATCTAAACATAGGATTTGTTTACTAAATTACCATTGCTTCTGTGAAATTGTGTTAATACTTAATACGGGAGTCAAAATATTGTCCTTAAATCATTATCGCTCCAATAATGCAACAATAAAAGTTTTCTCTGTCACAATGCAATAGATTTATGTTAAACTGCTGACCTGTTCCTGGAGAAGTTTCGCTCTCATTCAGACTTCATTTGTACATGAAGGTCATGATATTAGATTGCTCTACTTATTCAGTGAAACCAGCCGTATAATGTGGCTTGTGCTTCAACTGAAAAAGTTTAGCGACTCTGAGAAAGTTCACCGCAGGATGTCATGCAGGGTGTACCTCAACTTGGCGCTTAATGTTCATCAGAAAAAAGTGTGGTTTGAAATGAAATGGGAAAAGATGTGCCCATTACGGGAGAGGAAAACTAAGATGTGGTCAAACAGCTTACAACTAGTTAGAGCTAAGTGTATTTAGGTAAACGTAGGCTACCTGTTGTTAACATAAAAGCATTTAGAGTGAGTATACAATTAAATTTAGGATACACCATGCACTTAGATTATTACTGCCAGGACATGCACAATATTACATCAGGTTAGTATTAATATAAAATTGTATTATGACTATTTAAACAGTACAGATGAGCCTGGTGGCACTAGCAAAACAAACAAACAAACAAACAAACATGTAAACATCAGTTGGGGACCTAACCCAATTAGCAGACAGAAATAACTGCATGATAACTCCATATTAAACTATTTTTTCTGATTTTGGTTTCACATGCTGTGACATAAACATTTCCTGGGTGTCAGTTTATAATGCAATTGCTGTTTTAAAGGATTTCAATGAATTGGACAGAATTCCATGTACCAATAATAATAATCCGCACACAGTGCAGAGACGTGAAAACAAGACTTAAGCCATGTAATAAAATGGATATTCTTGACAGATGAATGCCATGAATACAAACTCATTTACCAAGGTTTTGTTTGTTTGGTTTGTGCCATTCGGTAAATTCAGCCTCCTATTATGCCCTGCTTCTTCAACACATCACTCACAAGCCTTTGAATAGATTTTCAATTGCAAACTGACCCAATTCTGACAGTCGAAAACACGAGACACACAACAAGCCAACGCTATGTTTTGGCACTCGCACAGTTTCTCAAATTGTCTGGATCAGAGTATGTTGTATCTGCGGAGAAGAAAAGTAGAGCAAGAACATCTGGCTTCATTCAGTGACAGAATTGCTCTGAATGTGCCTTGTGTGTTATGTTTTTGTCTTTTGTGCTTCAACAATCCACCTTGGCTGCACAATTCGTTGTAATGTTTTGAATAATGATATCATCATTGCTCGGGATGACATCTTACACCGCCAGACAAGAAAGCAATACTCAGGTGGTTGGAAAAATGGGCCCGGCTCTGGCACATACATCATCCTGATGAGATTTCTGGATGAAAGAGGGAGAAAGAAAAGGGAATGAAAGCCTGCTGCTTGAATGATAGTGAGCTAAATGTCTGTTTAGTGCAAAAGTTTGTGTGTTGTTTCAAATTGAAGCCTTCCTCTATTTTCCCATTCTCAGCCGATCCCAAGAGTTTAACTCGACCCAAGGCTGAACTCGTAAATTACATCCACAGACTCCGACACAACGAGAACTAATTAAAACGGGAAAGGGGAAGGAGTGAGAACAAGGCAAGGGAAAGTAAATGGTGGATGGGGTGAAATACCAAGGGAGAGGTGTTGCACATTGCAGGTCTTTCTCACACCCTGAGTTCAGAAGCATCGGAATAGTGTACGCTCACAGAAGTAGGGCATTGTTTGAAACAGTGATTCAGCAAAAAAAAAAAAAAAAAGATGGTCTGAAACACTTGGGAAACAAACTCTAGCAACCTTGAGGAAAAATATCACAGTTTAATGGTATCTTGATATAACATACTCAACCTTAAAAATAGACTATTAGCAAATGTTTCAGTTGTTCAGACAAGAGGCAAATACAAACAAAATTCTTTCAAATAAATTAATGCAGCCCCTTAAAGCAGCAATTACCCAACACTCCTTTCTTCACACTTCCAACCCCCAGGACAAGATGCCTACTTTTATTTTATTCAATTTTTTTAAAGGAAAATTAATCACATTTACCATGCACTGCAAAATACTGATACTTCAAACCAAAGATCAGAGCTAACTTGAACTTCTATCTGCCTCGTTCATCGTTGTGTCAATGTATTGGCAATATTTGTGTGTTTTACTTTCTTTTTCTCTTTTTGATTTAATGTTGGCAAGCCGTGTAGGCCATCCATCTTTTTTGAATGTGAGCATATCCAGGTTTAAAAGAGCATGTGTTTCAATTCTCATCTCTCAAAATCCTTAATGTGACAAAAGGTGATTAAACAGTTTACCTGAATAATTGCACTTATGTTGTTGCTTGTTATAGCTCATATTACCAATATATCTTGTATATCTGTTCATCAATTTGGCTGGAAAAAGGCCTGGTCTGAAACGACAAAGCCTTTACAGTTACATTAGTATCCCTTGTTGAAGTTTAATTATGAGTACAAGGCAAAATGTTCCTGAAATTTAGAATTGGAACAAAAGGTCCAAATTGACAATAGCAGCAGAACAAGAAGCAAGTGATGAAATCAAACAGGCGAAAGTATCTGCAAAAAGCAGAGATAGCTACATTAAAACAGCCCTATCCTGAGTGCACATTTGTTCTTGTTGGCTTTTTTTTTTTTTTTTCCTTTTTAATTGTGTCGCCTTGACAACGAGAACAATGCTGAAAAGCTCTTTCACTTGCAACAGCGGCTGAAAATGATTTTCTCCATCATGCATTTAGCAAGCAATTAGTGGGACAGACAAGGAATTTAGCTTAAAAACCTGGCGTATCGTTCCTGCTTTCAGAAAATTGAGTTGGGGGGGAGCAGGGGATGGGGCTGGAGAGGAATTTTAATGTAGGAAGAAGGAAAAATAAAATGACATGAAATAAGGCTGGAGGACAGATGGAAAAAGAACAAAATGGACCTGTCACATTAATGTAAATGTGACTGTATGTCTGTATATAGACACTAAATGTATTTTGATAACAGGGTTTTGTAAAGTATTTATTAAATAACTGTGGCAGAGGGGTTAGCACTCATAGCAAAATGGTTGTGATGAATCCCTGTGCTTATGCCCAAATATGTAGCGTTAACTATGTGCTACTGTATGTTTTCTCCCATTGTTCAAAAACAGGCATGTGGAACTCTATAAATGTCCTTTTTGCACCCCATGTCTTAAGGTTTGAGCTTACTTTCTGATGTCTGTTAAAGTTAAGTGTTTGAAATGGAATGAACAAATGAATTCTCAAGAACAATCAAAGTGTTCACATGTTTATTGCATCAAAAGTTTGCTATTTTTTAAATCTGTTTTGCATTTTAGCAATCCTGGAACTTATTAGTCCTAACTTTTGTACTTAAGGATGTGCAATCTCTCAACAAAGTTTGTGAAATGGTAGAAATGAATCTAAAATCTCCAAATAGTGAGCAGTGTGAAGAAAATCTGCATCAAAGCAACATCATGCTCAACATTTTCATCTCAAAATAAACAAAAAATATACCATTTTATGAAAGCACCTATCATGCAAAAAGAAAAAAAAAAATCACATCAACATCATATTTAATATATATAAGTAAGCCATATAAATTATATAGTGTAATGCACACTGCATTGCTTTAAGTATGTAGAAGTGGCTCTTAGAAATAAATATCTGATATATCAAAAAAGCGAAGTGAAGGCTAAAGCTGTTAAAATGAGTAATGTCAGGAAAAGTACTTATAAAGTGACAAACTGAATGGTAGGAGCCAAAAGGGTACACACAGTTAGAAACAAAATGGGGCCAGTGGGAACCAGGTGCATGCTGGGATGTCTGCCTTTTCAGAATAATGTGCACAGCCTGGCAAATGCCTCCATCATGAAAACATGACAATGTCAAATTGCCTCTCTTACCTCTCTGGCACCAAAATTACACAGCATCATTGGTGTTCTGCACATAGTGTTCCCAGAAAGGACACGGCAAGTAATTTGAAGTTCCGAAGTACTTGGAAATGTGAACATACTACAGCTTTCTCTTTATTTTTACAAATAGAATTGTTTGAAGCAGCAGTGGTTCATCTGGCAAAGTGGCTGTTGAGAATACTTACTCTGGCAATATAATGTGTGGAAGTGATAACAATCTTTCATTATGCAGGTATTATGTTCATTTTCTGGCGACAGTCGTGCACGCTGAGGGTCATTTGCACTCAACGCTGCTGGCTGGTGATAAATAGACTTAACATATCATTCCAATCATTGTGGAGAAGTCCAGTGTCTGTCAAAGCAATAGTTCTTCATACAGGAACAATAGTAGAGATCATCAGACATGGTTGCAACATGTATTTATGCTCAGACTAAAACGCTTCTTTAACCTTAAAATGTCCTGTCAATACATTTAAACAGTAAGATACAACATACGGGTTACTCCATGCCGAAATTGTTTATATTTTCCACTGAGAATGAGTAATAAATATGAACCACAGTAAATACATGTAACCTTATCAAATTTAAAGCATGTGTACCTTTGCTACCTTCATCTTTGTGTGTCTTTAGAGAGAGCAATTGGCTAAAATGTCTTATTTCCATTCAGCTGCCATGGCAACATACCCTTGTATCCAGTGCTTGGGTACATACTGGTTATCTACATTCAATTATTGCATTACGAAGGAGATTGGTAGCTTGTATTGTTAAATCTGGACAATGCACTTATGCCACATATCGCATTATCAGTTGTACAGCAAGTAGGGTTTTGTAAGCAATCATATACTGCATTTGAAATAGCTTGTGATACAATAGATGTGTAGTGTTTTGGATGAAAATCACCCTCCACTTTTCACATCATTTTGTCCATCCTGGCTGTTCATACTGAGAGGCTGAACGCAACTTTTAAATCCTGCAAAAATCTCGTTATGAATTTTCCATGTCGCTAAGCAGGACCACCAGGAAATGCACATCCGCTCTTAATCTCCCTGTGCAGAGTCTCACCTGCCCATTAGGTACCTCCATGTGTTTGTCACACGCTCCCTCTTCCTCTTTTACTAATCACTTCCTTGCTCTCTTTCTGCCCAGCTGTGTCTCTCTGACTCATCCTGCCGCCTGTTCGCTTTAAAGCCTCCAAAAAACCACATGGACTTTCACTCAGATGCCTCTGAATTTCTTTTTACTTGTTCGGTTGTTGTGTTCATTCCCAGCAACCCGTCTCTTAATTACAAATTCAGCCGACTGTTTACTTCCTCAGTTCATTTAGAAGCGATGTTGCCGACAATACTGAGATGAGGGCAATATCTTCCATCCATCTGAATAAAAAAAAAATAAAAAATCAACAACAAACTTTTCCCTCTTTGGTATGCCGATGCTTACTTTTACCATCCTGTAGATTTCATTTCTACTATAATACAATAATATATTTGGCTAACAAAAGCTCTCCAGATCTATCTATCTATCTATCTATCAAGGAATGGTCATAAAGCAGAAGCTGAGGTAAAATATATGTTACACAGAATTTATGATATAGCATTAAAGCCCAGATTATTCATCAGTTATGTTCTCTCAGTTCATCTATAGAGTGTAACAAGGCCCCAGAGCCTCCTGAGCACTGTATTTTAATAACACACTGGAGCAACATACTGTACCTCTGATAGTGTGGGACTGGTTAAGCTAATAATTATGTGTGGATACATTCCTCCTGATGTGCATTTCATCTATTTCTGGATTTAAAGGCTTCCATGCAAGCCTTGATTTCTTAACATTTTGTGAGGAAATGTGGCAAATCCCATGTGTCAACTGTATTCGCACATCCATGCAGCGCATATCACCATCGTGCCTGTCATGTTTCACACTCATCTGTGTTAGCAGCAGATGTCAAGTGACAGCCAGTACAAATGCATGTTTGTGAAGCTTTTGCTTGATATCTGGTGTTTTAAAATTCAGCTGTGGAATCTGAAAAGATCACTTGATGGATATATTAATGTTGCAGTGATTAAGACCAGCCTGGGTTGGAATCAAACACATTTTCTGCATGATTTGAAATTAAAATTGACCAAATCTACTCTTCATTTACTCTCCATTTAAGTAATTATTGTGGCTGGAGAGAAACTAATCTTCCAATTGCACTGATTTCTAGTTTGTGGAAGGGGTTTAATGGCTAAAATAAACAAAGACGACCTGACTTGGCCAAGAGTGTTTGTGATTTCTGTATTTAAGCTGTGTTTGAAATCTCTTCCCAAGTTTTATACATTGGCCTTGGCTCAGTCCTTAACAGTCTTGGTACATTCAATTCTTGTTTATGGTATCAGTTAGTATGGTCTAAGAAATATATTTTGCTTGTTGTCATTTTGAGGTAATGTATTGATAGGTTGACAATTCACTACATGTACTCATTAGGACACGTTCCTTCTTTATGATAGGAAAAAAAAAGAACGTTTTTTTGTGTGCAGCAGTTTTCAATCCAAAGAAACGCAAGAATGCAATAATTGCTACACATCTATGTAAATGAAGGTCACAGGTACAAAAATCCACATACTGCCTTGAAGCAAAAACCCTTTTTGCCAAATCCACTTATTGCAGTAATTCCCCTGACATGATCACACTCCATTACTGATCAGCTCTTGTAAATGCAGGAAAGGTCTAACCCTGGGGATTTTGAAAGCAGCTGAAAAAAGTTTTGTCACCTTGACCCACACCATTCACGTATAATGGACAAGAAAATTGTTGTATTTTTTATGGGATTTTTGTGTGGGTGGGATAACTGAAGACATGTATTTCAATTTGTGATTGGAGGTCAGATTTTTAAATGCTAGTGTGATTGAATGATGAGCACTGAGAGCGATGGTGAATGGCATGTTTTTGGGTGAATTTTGGACTTTACACATGTCAAGCCTGTCTTGTATATTGTCAGGTAAAATTACAGTTTCCTATTTTAGGTGTGGGTCATGATTTTCATTAATTGGACTATGAGCTTTGTAATAGTGGCCAATTAACCATAGTCTACTGCTCAACATTAATGTGGTGAATAAGTTACTTAATGACGTTCCATTAGAAAAAGTGTTTGCAGCATTCACTAACACAAGGTCGGTGTAGTTTATGACTACGTTCATAAACATTTGTACATATTAGTGTAAGTCAAGGACACAAAATGACATGGTAAGGTTCAGAACTGCAAAGCACAGAAGAAAACGTTTCCTCGGGTCAATCTTCACAAAGTAATGATGTCCATGACATGAAATTCATTAACTGCTGGTGTGATCCTACCCTCAGGATACTGAGAGCTGCAGATTGCATTAAAAGTGCTGGCCTTTACACCTGTCTCACACCAGTCATGTATAATAGGAAACAGAATTACTGTACTTTTTCATTCTCAGTCAGTTTGTGCTCTCCAGTGTTAAAATAGTTTCTGCTTTAATTGGAGTTTCGGATGGAGGCTACTTTTTTGTCTCTTTTTTTTTTTTAAAGTTGACTGTTTGTCTCTAAGGCAGTGCAAAAAGGCAATGTCGTGGGCTGCTAACCATTGATGATGATTGGTAGCCTACACTATAATTAACAAAGTAGTACTTTCTGCAACATTTATTCCTGACTCACTTTTGGAAGGCTATCAATAAATATAACAGACAAATTGGTTGGACATGAAGCCAAAATGTTAAGTCAAGTTAATAAAAAATAATTGCAGTGGTTACTGAAGGCTCAAAGCCCCCCATGGAGCCAATTCTAAACAAAAGATAGGGACTGTACTGTCACATGTGATTCTCTATGCATTTTGGAGCACAGTTTGTCCTTGATTTTCTGGTCTGATTTTAGATTTGAGGTTCTGTGTAAAGCTTAGTAATATCTAGGCAATCAACATTCACAGAGATCAAACAAGTCTTGACCTCATTCTTTTCCCCGTTCTAAGCATTTCTGATCCACAGAGGATCAAAATTAACTGACTGTGATCACTTTTTATCTGAAGCAAATTGAGTTTGATCTTTTGAAATGTTTGTACAAGTAAAAACTGGAACTGTTTCTTTGACTGAGCAGAAGGCTTAAGTTCTCGTTGCAGTCTGTTCATGTAAACAAATGACCACTGCTTCACACACCCACACTGTGCGCTCAACTACACACATATGGTCATGCAAAAAGTAGCTAATACCCAAGCCAATAACACAAACACATGCAGAGACAGACAATAAAGTGACCAACTGTCCCGCTGTCTATTTAGCAATGTCGGGTTTTGTCCACTGTAAAAGAAGCCAATGGTTCAGGCCAGTCCATGGGACAAAAGGCAACAGACGTCGGGGAGGCGGACCGTCGCAGTTGTTGTGTTCTGCTAATAATGGGAAGGAGGATGCTGGCATTCAACCCTGTGGAACGGGGCCATGGAAACAGATGTGAAGGAGGGAGTGAGTTTCTGTTGATATGGGGGCAGAAGCTCAGAAGTATAAGCAAAGATAACAATTTGAAGACAAAAAAAAAAAAAAAAAGCAAAAGATGATACGCAAGCAGAGATAAGGGAAGGTTCTACAAAAGGCAAACAATAGTTGGACTGTAAACTGCCTACAGCATGGAACTGGTGCGGATGGAGCAATTAGTAGCAAGCACAATAAGATGAAACTCACCATGCTAACCAGGTTTACACTGTAGGTTTTGAGATGTGCTTAAATTAATTGATGCTATCAGCTGAGCTAAAGTCACCAAGGACAGGTAGTAGTTATTTGATTAAAAAAATAAAAAAATAAAAAAAAATAAATAATATATATCTATATCTATATATAACTAATATATTACTATCTGTCACCTAAAGCCTGTCAGAGTCATTTCTTCTTTACTCTTTGTTGTTAGGTGTTGCAGTAGTAAGGAACTGAGTGATAAAAATCAGTTTGGTTGATTGATGCACTTCTGGGGTGCATGGATGTTATATCTGGACAATCACACACACATTTTGACATTCTAGTGATATACTGAAGTATTATACCATCCTAACGTCACATTCTTATTGTCCTGTTATTGCGTAGTGCATGGCTGCATATAATTTTAGATATATTTTAATTTGGAACAGCCAGCAGGAACAATGCTACTGAGACAAAACTATATAACTCCTGTAAATGGAGCCAGTAGGGATTTGAATTTGTTTTATGTTTAACTTTTATGTATTATGCACTTGTGGTTTTTGAAGTTTTAGACGCTCTATGATATGCCGTAAAAACATATTTTTATTGGCCCCATAGGAAACCATATATAACACAAAGCCTGTGCCATTTCTACTTTCTACTGCCAAACTGAGGTACGATTAACTGCTGTAGAGAATATGTTACCTAGTCTTAAGTATCTCAGTGATCCCCACTTAACTGTATATACACAGGATGAAGTATGTAAAGAGTGGCTTTAGTAGACAAAAGCAAATTAGCTACATATAAGTGTTATGGGGGAAAAAAACACCTTTAGCTGTGGGGAAATTAAGCAGAGTGGGGGGAAAGGAAGCTGCGGTGGCTGTGAAAGTGAAAGGGCTCTTTGTATGGCCTCTTTCCCATAGTGCAGTGTTATGACTCCAGCGTCTCAACCAGCGCCTGGCCACTACACACACACACACACACACACAACGTAGATGACAGAACACAATCACGTCTCACTCCCATTCTCCCTGCTCTCATCTCTCAGCTCATCTTGTACCACTTTCATTCACACTCCCCCAGCTCCTGCCATTTCACATGCGCACACACAGTCACGCACATTTGGAGCACTGTTCTCTCCGTTGTGGTGAATATGCCTCTTATCTATCTTATGCAATGCCATGTAATAGTGTGACCATTATGGAGCAACAGTGGTGACGGCTGCACTGGGTTAGTGGGAGCAAATCTGGCAGAGATCCCTCTTGTCTCCATTGCTTTGGCCTATTTTCTTTGCTTTTGTACTCCGTCTGTCTGTCTCCCAGTGCTTTCGTGGCTTGGTTGTCATTAAAGTCAGAGGCATTTACGTGTATGCATGCTATTATTAAAGTCAGAGGCACTTATCAGAAAATAGTTTTAGTTCTTTGCTCTCATTTAAATAAGAGGCCCTTTATAAGCGGGCGCTTTTTTGCAGAAGCTTGCTTATCGGCACTTATCTGCATAGAATTACAGTGACGAAAATTGTCGGATCAAGACCGTGTGGAATGTTGGTGTCATTAGAATGCGATTTTATGCACAGCAGCTGAGAACATAAAATGTTTTTCTTTTTTAACCGACTTCCCACAGACACACACAAAGAAAAAGTCAGACATGAAAACTTCAGATGCAATAAGTGGGAAGTCCGTAACACTTTGTGACCCTCCACCTCACCCCACACACTCCCCGCTTTGCCTGTCAGATGCGGTTAATGAGAATCTCTCCTCACTCTCCCATAGACTGGTGTTTCTATAGAGAGTGGCCTGCTGGGATACATGCACTCGTATATTAACGTGCACACACAGAGGTACCACAGGACCCCGAGCGTCTTGTCATCACACTGAGAGGGACCTGCTGGCCTATTGTAGACCCCTGTGGCACTTGGATCACCTCTTATCCTCTGCAAACACACAGCACACAGCGGGCAGCTTAAAGCCACAAACACACACATCGGTGCTCCTAAGCCTTTATAAGCATCCTTTTTGGTTATTTCTCTCTTCAGCGCCCATTTTAATCACACTTCCCCCTCCCGTTTCTCCATCTACCCCCTGTCTATTTCATTTTCTCTTGCCCTCTCTTAATCCCAGCTAACATCCATCTTGCTAATGCCCCTCTACCCCCATCCCCATCACTTCCAAACACCAGTGACCCCCCCTCCTTCTTTCCCCTCTATGGAGACGACTTCTCCGCGGCTTCTGCACTCCCATTCAGCCGACTTGTCCCAATGTATTCATGGACATCACTGATGGAGTGGGGAGTCTTTGTCAGCAGGTCAACCCCTTCTAACCCCCTGCCGACCCCTCAGTCTACACACACACACTCATTCACCTACCATATCCCTCTCACTTGCCATATGGCATGGCCAATGAAGGGCTAACAAAGAGGGCTAAAGAGGTGTCAGTGAGGTTCTGCATCAAAAGAAGAGCCCAAGCAGCCAGCCAAAAGGGGCAGAGCCCGATAGATGAAATTGATTTCTGTTTTGGAGGTGTTGAAAATGAAGGGGAAAAGAGTAGGAGGGGGACCTTCCGTCTTTTCTTCCAGCGTCAAACTCATTGGCTCAATGAAGAGTAATGAGAGGAGGCTGTGATTGGAGCACAATGGGGGCACACTTGATGGAGTGTTGAGCAATGCAGATCTATCTTCATCACTGCTGTGGATTTGTCTGTATGACAACCATGGCGCCATAGCCATCATCGCAGTGTGTGTGCAATGTTATCATTGATGTTATGAATTGGTGCATCATGTTGTCATCTTCATCACCGTCTTCTGTATATGTAGTTTGATTCATGGCAGCCCCTGCTTTTTTGAGTTTTTCTATAGTGTGTCTTTATTTGTTTTTATACCATTGTCTTTTGTTACATTAACACATCTAATCTTCTTTTACCTGTTCCTTCCATAAAAAGCAATGCTATAACACAACTCATCATTTATTACAAGCCTATAGAGAAGTATAGTAGTACTAAGTTAATAACTACAATCACAAATAAATACCAAGAAACGGCTGAGTTTTGTCTTGGGCCAAGCTGTTTTATTGTATTGCAATAATGCATTAAAATGAACCATTATAAATGACAAATGTTGCCAATAAACAGGCAATCCTAATTGGCTTCACCTCCACAGTGTTGGTCTATATTCTTGATTAAATGATGTTCATTATACATTATACATAAGGCAAATCTGAAGGTTTGCTTACTCTTCATTCATATTCTATGGGTGTCCAAAGCAGGTGCATATCTCTTCTTTGGTCTACATTCTTATTGACAACTGCATCCGGCTGAGAAATGATGTTGATCAAACATTCAATTAGTCTGACACTGGCCCATCCATTGACAACTAGAATTAGTAGAGATTATATGATCTGACAGGCTACATTTGGAGCAGAATGGGCTGATTAATGACACTAATAAAAAAGAAAAGTTTGTCCAGTTGGACTTTTGAACATTAATTGACAAAAGCCTTTAATCAAGATTTGACATTATTGGCATCTATTCAATATCTGGAATTTTCTCCTGCATGTGTACTGCACACTGCTAACAGTCATTTACGGTACTTAATAGGCTCACAATGGATTCACACAACTCTAAAATTGCTGCAACAACAATGGAAAAAAAAAAAAAAAATCCTGTATATGCATGCTGTTTGCCAGCTCTGTAGTCAGCAATGTCTTTGCTGAGCACAGTTGAATATGCCCACTAGGAACTAGACACAAAACATAGAAGGTGCACACTTTCTTCCCCATTGCAGCTGAGAAAAGCCAAAGCCAAACCTGTCTGTAGCCCACCTACGGCAAAGTAACGTGTGTTTGTGTGTGTCCGCAGCAGCAGAACCTCGCACCCTATTTGAGTCATGGCCGATATGATCAGACGTCAGATCGTGAGCTCCCTGTGTCTCTTTGGCCCTTGGCGTTTCTGCTCAGAGGTGAGAAAAGTTCTAAACAGAGACTTAGTGCAAGGTTGACTTTGATACTGCTACAGTACAAAGGTACAGATCTCTTAAAACACAGGTATTTGGTTATATTACATTGAAATAGAATATGAAATGCTTTTACACAAAAGGACTGAGAGAGGTTAAGAACCTGTTAATGCCTCCACTCAATGTAAAAGCTTTGAAAAAGACATAAAAACATGAAAAGCTTGTTTTTGTACATGCTCCTATTGGAGGAGAAAAGAGAGTCGATACAAGTTGTTTCACAAGGTTAACAGCTCCCACCTTTTGAAAACATTCATTCAAAGTTATAATTTCATATAATTACATTTTACCCATTGGCCATGGAATAAAGAAATCTTCACTTATCAATAGATTTACCAAGTTTTAGCTAACTTTTCCTCAGCAGCAGAAGATTGAAGCTGGATGCAGTAGATCATGTTGTAAACTAATGAGGTAGTGGGACAGTTATCCACAGGGTGTACAGTTAGGGACAGACATGTCTCTGATCATTGCAATGTGGCAATTTTGATGACAACGCTACAGATGATATAAACAGAATCTCTTGGCATTTTCCGCATGATTCCAGTCACACCCTCAGCAGTGGACCTCAGGGGAATGAGTCTCCAGATAGCATAGTAACAGAGAAACTATCTTGCAAAACCACAAACACAGACTGACAACATTTTATCATGAAAAAAAATAACAAAACACTGCACTATTGTAGCTTATGTGATTGTGTTTTCTGGGTAAGGATGGATATAAAAGTGGAATGAAATACAAGTGTGATGTGCTGCCATCTTTATCACCCAAATACTGCTAAAGATCTGCTGTCTGCATCATGTACTTTTCAAATATGCCACATCTTACCTTTCAAAGACCTTCTCACTTGCTTTTCAAATCTAGACATCTGGATATTTGATTTTTGTTAGGCTGAAAACAAGTTGACATAAGCATCTTAAAGGTGTGTTTTCTATTGAGCTTTAAAACGCAACCTTTCTAACTTTTAGTGCAATGATAAATCCAATGTAAAATGAATAGTGAGTGATATAAGTGCACTGAGTTGATGTAGTTGACTTGATGCAAGAAGTCGTTTGTTTGCTTTGGGCTTATCAAATAAACATAAAACTGATATGTTCCAAAATTGTACAAGTCTAAAGACTAGAGACTTACTGATCCTGATGTTTATGTCCAGATGACTAGGTTACAGCAAAAACCCATTAATGATCATTAGCTGGTCATAGTGTTATGATAGATAGACCTTCATTTGATCCGTTAGAAGAGATAATGGTGTGTTCACAAAAACTTTAAGGAGTTTGGGAAGAATAAAAACACAAACATAAACAAGTTTATGATGTGCTGAACGCCAGTGTGTTCAATGGTGGCTTAAATTGATCTGATAGTGAAGTAAACACAGGATCTGAAAGAGAAGTGTGGAAAATTGGGGTCACTGTGTATCCTTCTACTGCACAGACTGTTCTTAGTCCCCAAAAATATTTCCCATTTTTGTGAGTATTTGATTCAGGTTATTTTCCACTATGAGATTCATTAAACGGTTCAACTCCCACACACATTATTTAATTTTAAAGCAGCCAGGAGAAAAATAAAATGGTTCAAATTTACAAAAGGATGAATTTGACAAACAACCCTGCATATTTAGTTGATGAAGACATACTTTTGTTTGTGCTCACCCTGCCTCTCAGCTCTCTCTCTCATTTTTAATTTAAACAATAATCTCCCTCAAAGAAATCCATTTTTGCTCCAGACACAGTATGTGTGACATCTATCAGAACCTTCCGATAATTGTTAGCGTTTACGTCGGAATAGAGCTGCTGCCTCTTTAGCATTCTGCAGCCGTGACTGCCGTGCACGCACACACACGAGGCCACAAATCACAGGTCTCATTTAGTTTCCTTTCTGTGTTTTAATTAGAGCCGAAGCAGGCTAATCACCTCCTTAGTAGACAGCATCGCTAATGAGACGGTGAGGGAGGAGCCGAGAGGGATGGACGGATAATTGAGAGCTGCGAAAAGAGGGATAGCCAAGGAGAAGCAAGACATGAGAGGTTGTTAGGAGTAAGCAGATGAGATGGATGGAAGAGGGAAAGACGGGTATCCAAAAATCTTGAGGGTGAGGCGGGTGGATGAAATAAATAGTGAGGAATTGAAGCTTGAGTTGACAACAAATGGATCAACGGGTCTGGAGAGAGCTGGACTTGAATGGGAAACTGGCAAAGCAGCAGAAGCAAAGGGAAACTCGAAGTAGTGTGAGTGTGAGAGAAAGGGCTGTGAGAAATAATGAGTGTCCCATACCTCCCACAAAGCCAGGGCCATGTCTGCACCCCTACAGTCCCTCCACCCAACCACCCTCCCTCCCTGTATAGACTGCTCCTTTCATGCTGTCACCCAGTGAGTGCCTGAATAGCCTTTTATTATTCAACAGCCTGGGCGGGTCACAGGGGTCACGGCGCAGCCCACCACGCTGCCACCAGCAAACATCCAAACATACACTGTCGCCTTCTCTAAACGTAACCCCGGGCGCTTACGTGCATGCATAAGAAAGCCTCTCAAAATAAAGAAGGAAGTGGCATAGGTAAACACTTCCACGTGTGACAGTGCAGCCCTTTCACTAGACCATCATTTCTATGGTGACACTGTTGTTGCCCAGGTTTGTTACAGAGCCCCACAAGGGAGTAGACATTGTTAAAGTGATTAAAAAGGTCTTCAAAATAAAATACTGACCTCTAAACATTGCCACTGGACACTCTGGAGTCTAATTTGTAACTATTGGCAGAAGGCTGAGGCAGTGACCAGAACATAAAACACCAGATTGAGTTTGCCTCCATCAGACCATAATTTACTTAATATGCAGACAACACAACCTTACTTCTACACCCTGATGTTACTTAAAGTAACCCAAGGACAAACTGTTATATGTGAACAAATCTAAATAGATGATGTGTTCTCCAGCACAGCTCAGTTTATTTGCTTTGGGCTCTGGGACGTTGAAGGAACATGGTTAAGGGGTAATGGCTGCCTCCACCCCAAAACAAAGATATGAGTGTAACAAGAGTGCATCAATAAGAATCATTCATTCATTTTTTTTTTTAAGTGTCAGCCCTGCGATGAACTGGCCACTGTCCAGGGTGTAACACGCCTAAGGCCCAAAGCTGCTGGGATAGGCTCCAGCCATCCACGACCCAAACGGGACTAAGCAGTAGAAAATGAATCAATAAGAATATACAACAATAATACAACAACACAAATACTCTAAAAAGTCCAGTCTTAGATTGTGTCTTGATTTTAAAACCCCAACACTCCATGTTAAGAGGGTCTTTCAAAGTTGGTTCTACAGAGCAGTGGCAAACTCTTCACATCAAGTACCACTCTAGAAAACATTTTTTCTTTCCAAGTACCACCTCAATGCTTATACAGATCTATGCCACTTTAAGATTTTTATGAACAGACCTCTCTACCTACATAAATGGTATAAAATGAATTTTGTTTGCTTTGCTGCTTCTTTAAGATCACATTTTGAATCCCTCGCTTTTTAAGAATCCAAACATTTAGTTTAAGTGTATAACAGAAAATCTGCAGTTCAAAGACTCACAAGTAGCACCAGTACCACAGTCTGAGAACCACTGCTATAGAGATTTAAAGGTTAGTAATTGAAAAAAGTGCTATTATGCACTATTAGAAACAATGTTTACACAAGAACAGGATAAAGCGCTAAAGGGTGCTATCACTAGAGGATAAGAAGAGCCAATGACCAAACTTTCTACTCCTGTATATGACACTTGGGGACTAAGAGCAGATTGAACAGTCCCTCATGAATTCATTAGAACGCGTGTCCACCTCTTGTTAGCCTCTACACTGTGGCTATCTCTACAATGCAGCGCTGGGAGCTTGTAACCTGGCATTTTCCAAAGCGCGTGTGTGAAGGTATATGGCCCTGTTTGTGCGTGACAGGAGGAAAAACAGAGATAACAGTAGCCCGCCGGTATCAGCTCCATCTTATCTCGTACACAGCCAGAAGCAGGTATACAAGCTAATTGGAAAGTGCCAGACACACAGCAGAATGGTGAAACACATCCATACACACACACACACACACACACACACACACACCTTTTCCCGGGCAGATGTGTGAATTGACAGAGGGATAGAGAGAAAGAAGGATCGGGAGCGAAGGAAATGATTTGGCCAGAATGAGACAAAAAGAAGACAAGAGATGGAGGGCAAATTGCAAGGCAGGATGGGAGATACAAAAACAACAAGACAAACGGTAACTAAGCCGGGGTTCACTTTTTGAAATACCACCCGCATTGTGCGCCTATTCGGTCTTGAGCAGTATTGACGACAGCAAGCATTGGGGAAATGGACAAACAAATGGCTGCATCACATTACAATCTTTCCACTCTGTCTTGTAATGAGTCACTCCATCAAGTCCTCTCTCAAATGTCAAGGTCCACGGTGTTTACAATATGACATGTCATCCTGTGTTTGCAGTCACAGGGAAAAGAGAGAGTTCTGTATTCATTTCAGTGGATTGTGTGTGAATAAATCATGACATATTGGAGGAGGCGTTGCACAAGGTTAGAAACAGGTGAGAAGTTGTGATAATGGATATTGATTAGCCACAGCAACGCGCCGTGTCCTGTCCTGTGTGTGTTTTTTGTCACACATGAAAGCCCCCCATCATTTTCCGAAGGCTGCCTTGCTGTGTGTGTTCCGTGGAAGAAAAAAAAAATATATATATATGTAATACGTACGCTAGCTACTGCTATATTTAAACGTAATCAAGCGTGAACAAAAAGCTGGTGTCACTGATGATGCTGCAGTGCATGTGGGAATTAATTTTGGTAATTATGATGGATCCTTGTTTGAAAAGACACAAATGTGTAGGGCATGCTAATATACAAAATGTTCCAGTGCTTAATTTTTCCACACCACATTCTTTTTTTCTCTCTTTTTTTTAGTGATGCACCCTGCTTTGTTTTGTGCTGAGATCTTTCCCTCCTCTCTTCGTTTTTGCGTCTGACGAGGCTCCTGGGAACCACATGCACTTCCACAGCAATCTGTTTTTATTTATTTATTACATTTTTTGGTCGCATAGTTTTTCCAAACCATCGCCATGAAAGAGACTTCTTGCCATTTGCTGTTTATTTGGCAAAGAAAAAAGCTCTGATGTGAATTAATTGCTTGTTAGCAAAGAGGAGCCAATAATAACAGCCTAGGGGTGATGCAGACTTGACAAGACGTGTCTCATGATTAGTAACGGTGATGAACATTTCATTCACTACCATGCACGTGCTGCAGAGAACTTCAACACGCAATACAAATGAATTTTAATGGCTTAAATTGTACTCCTGTTTGGTTTGAAATTTACTTTTCAGTTCACTGAGTTTCCTGCTACACCCCTAATCATTTTGCATACAAATTATATATTTCTGACATTAATTTGAGAGACCTATCAGGGCATCAAGTGTAAATTGAGAATAACTGCTGTCCAGGTTAATCAGCATGGATGGTCTCGCAGTAAAAGTGTTTGGGAGCTGAGGAAGTGATTGACATTAATCAGCGCGTAATGAACATACGAACGATTGAACCAACAAACCCAGATTAAACACAGGAGCATTAATTGTCAAGAGAATGAGGAGTTTAATTGTGTCAGATTGGAAACATTTCGAGACATGTCACTAGTCCATTCCTCCTGCTTTCCATATATCCATCCATCCATCACCCTTCAGTCCCTCCTCATATTTTGTCCGTGTTCTGTTTCGTGTCTGTCTTCCTCGTCATTTGCTGTGAGCGTTCCCTCCATTCGCTTCTCCTCCTTCCTCCTCCTCCTTCTCCCTCGCTCTGCAACTCACTGCCTGCTGAGCTGATTGAACATTTGCTGTTCAATGTTTGGATTCTGTCCCAAATCCCCTGCATAAACTTGAAACACCATGTTAAGCATTGCTCAATAGAGTCCAACAGCTTGTGAAATATGTGGTCAATTTGTCTGTGTTTACAACAACGCTGCATCCCGAAGCGATTCGGCAAAGAAATGATTGTCTAAATCCACTTTATCTCCCTAACCTTTCCCAAGGTCTTCTTCATTTTTTCTCTTTTCTCAAATCAAATCAGCACAAGCTCAGGTGCAGCCTGGCTCTTGTATAAGTAATGGGTACTCAACACTGCATGAACATTTAAAATGTACACTCACACATATAGACACACACAAATGACGCTCCTCAGCATCTCAGCCCTAGGTAGTAACAAATCAATCTGAAGTTGTGTTTTCATTAAGCAGAAGGTGAGAATTAGAGAGTGTGTGAATTTGAATGGAAAGAGGTTTTAATCATCACCATCTCAGAGGCCAGAGGCTGCGCTGGAGAACACTCCATCCTACCACTCCTACGTCTTCCCCACCCACACATGCTTACAACTCTCTTCTCTAGTCCACTTTTGGTTCTTTCTTTATTTCCCCATCTGTCTAATTCCACATTTCTTTCCAGACTCCATTCCCCCTTACATGTGTCTTCTTACCTCATATATACATTAATCATCATATTTCCTAAGATCTGAAAAAAGCAGTTTTCCTTATACCATTTTAGTAGAAACATGGACATGTGATTTCAGCACAAAAATCACATTAGCTTGTTTCATTTTGCCAGCCCTGGTAAATACCTCAGGACTGCACCACTGAATCTGACACCTAAAGCACGGCATTTTTACTAATATGAGGGCTCCCAGTGATGCTCGGTCATGAGTGGGGATGGGTGGGGCAGGTGGGCCTCATCATGGAAGATGCATACACAAGTGTAAGTACACATACATGAAAAACCCAGGATGTAAAATTGGTGTGAAATTTAAAAAACTCAGACATAATAACATTACACTAGTTTTTTATGACCTATCACAAACTACAGAGATGGGGTTACCTGTAGTGTGCACTATTAATGTTAACTCTGATGTGTTCTGCTTGGAAAACTTCCATTTGCTGCTGGAGACTGGAGGTTTTATCCCAACAAGTTTATGCATTAGAGGCATTAAGTTTAAAATATCAATGTGTGATTTTTTGCCATCACAGACAAGGAATTAAATAGTTTTGGCAAAGTCATACATTGTGACTTTGAATTAGTGATCGACACAGTGTAACAGGATCAAAGATGAGTGATCTCTCATGCATGATTTCTGATGACAAATGTCTGAAAGTGTCCAGAAATTCAGGACAATTGTAGTGACTTCTGCTTCAACCAAAGTATAGAAGTCCATGGCGTAGGTTAGTTAAATATCTACATAAACAAGAATGTGACTTATATACACCCCAGCCACACTGACAACCAGTTGCCATCTGGGCAGTGACCTTGTTATATCAATGGCCTACTATCATGGCCTAACTTTGACCAAGTGTTGTTGCTGCCTAAGCACAGCATCCGTTTGATTTGGGAGTCTGGGTTGCTTTCCTTGCACCCTTTTTTTGTTTTCTTTCCCCAAGCTTTTAGCCACCATATTTCAAGCTTCGTCGAAACCTTTCCACGCTCCCTTCATCATCCCTCTTTTTCAACCCCATCCACTTCTCGTTATCACAGGCCCTCATCCATTCCACAGCTGCCGCCTTTCTGAACCACTACAACCATAAATCTAGTGCGACCCCAGGAAGTGGGTCACGGGGGTACACTTAAACATGTAACACATCAACCAGGACCTAACCCCTACCACCACTGTAGACGTTTGTGTGGAGCATAGGCTACACTCGGCTCTAACGCACAAAGACAGGTTTTATGAATGCCTGGGTTTGAAACAGAGCAGGCTAAGTATAGGCCTGTGTTATTGCAGCTCATGTTCTTACCGCTAATCAATCCAAGTTGCTGAGGGGAAACAACAGGGGCTTTGTGCGACAGACTAGGCAGCACTCAGCCACTTTCCCTTTTCCTGAATTCCACCAACACACCCATCAAAAGTGATGTGTGCCAGCAACTCCCCGGAGCTAGTTATGTTGTGTTTAAACATGTGTGCAGTGGGGGTATCTGGTTTGAGTTAGCCTGCGTGTGTGTGTGTCAGAAATTCCTATTTGTACTACTTCTTTAATACACTGTTACAACCCAACGTTTCCTAATTCAAGCATCATGAGAAAACCCACAAGACCCTTTGAATTTTCCGCTCTGCAGCCACACTCCGGCGACCTCGACCTCATTACAAGTTCCTCATCAAAACCGCACCATTTTCTGAGAAAAGTCCAACTTTGTCTGAGTAGCAGCCAAAAGTGATCCGCTAGCAATGTTAAGCAGCGCCACCACAAATGTTCCGATCCTGTTCACAAATGTTTAGTGACACGTTCATAAAAGCATCTGCCACTGTATGTTGGAAATGAATATCTTGGGGATGATGGCCGCCTTCATGTGAAAAGCCCAGCCTGTCCTCATTACCGGGCTGACACACATGTTCTGTCAAAGAAACCGCACCAAATGGGACCAATTCCGTTTGGATGTGGCACGTCTCTGAGAGAGAGTTCCTTTCTAAAGCACTAATCTCTGGACCACAAATTAGCTGTCAGTCATCAGTTGGAGACAGACATCGTATCAGGGAAAAAGGCAGTCCCCAACAAATCAACAACGTGTCAATCACACACACACACACACACACACAGTCATGTTCACAGCAATTGACAGGCTTGCATTGGGACTTCTGCATACATGGAGCGGCATTTTCCCTCTCAAGACTAATACGTTATGTTTTGCTTCATTAATTCAAGGTGACTGCAGCAAAGTATTCGAGGAGCAATATTGAGCTAAGGGTTCTTTCAAGTGCCCTTGTAATTAATATACATTTGCGATTTATATTGGCTCACCAAATAGCAATAGAATTTTGTACAAAGACTCCTAATCTTCAAAAAGAAACTATTTAAGAATCCGTCGAGTTGACACCTTGTCTGCTAATAACGGACTCCATCTTGATAAGTTTTAAAGGTTAATGATGTGGAGAATAAGTGCAGTTTGAAACATCCAAGCTGACAATGACAAAATGAATGGTTGCTAACGTTACTGGTTCCTTCGGTTCATCGTAAATATTTCAAATTGGTTTTTAATTAAATGTAAGTACTCTAAAAATGCAGCAGGCATACTTTGAAAATCAGACACTAGGCATAATGCTTCAGGTTCATTTGAGAGTCACAAAAGCAAAGCCAGAGTGGTCCAACATTTTCATAATACCTTTTCTAAAAAGAGGCTTGATGCTTGAAGTCTTTTCATCCGTGAGATTTGATAAAATAATATGTCGTGTGAAGTGAGGTTCTTGTGCACTCTTCTTAAACACTGAAGTTAGTTTTTCAAAGGCATAGTTCAGTGGTTTGTAAATGTGAATCTTTACTTTTGGAGTTCATTTATTCTCTCCAGTAGATGGTTGTCAGCACACTCACAGAAGAGTAATTGAAGTGGACAGGAGCACAGATTAAATCATGTAGTGCACTCAATGGAGCCATTGAAAAACATACTTTAAACAATTGACATTTAAAACACCGAACTACTTTAATGTGCACTGAATATGTTTGGTTCATATCAGGTATTTCCACAATATGCTGCTTGGGTATGGCTGAAGTTATGGTTCAGGTGGCCATCTTGAATTGCTTGTAGTGAGGAGAGCTGGCTGTTTGGTTGTATACACAAGAAAACAGAAATAATAACGTGAGCCTGTTACTTCTGTCTGCTTCTCCAAACTGGGAGTGTGCTGGCAGTTAACTTTTGTAGGGGATAAGTCTAGTAAATAAATACATCACTTTAAGTGGAACTTTGTAGGCTTTTTGTGTCTCCCAAAGTCAAACTCAAATGGAGAAAGGGCCAAAATTGAAAACAAACACACACAAAAAAAACAAAAAACAGTCAGGATTAACTCACATTTCATATTTTATTTTGTTTTGTTTTGTTTTTCATGTAGTTGCCCTATAGACTCATGTTGAATGTCAAACAATTCATGTCATTTTTACAGTCACTTTTTATTTGGCATATTTTTTAAAGAGATCTTAAATGTCACTGTGTGAACTCATTGAGCATGTATTTGCTCGCAGTAATGCTTTATGGGACTTGTAGTTTGAGTAAGGCACTCTATCTCAGCCGGCCATAGATAATAATAGAAATTGGAAATTATCCAGTGGGCCAGAAATAATTGCTCTGCTGGCTGGATCTGGCCCATGGGCCTTGAGTTTGACACTCCTGATTTAAAGCCTATGTTCTGTCTCCCAAAAAGGATGCAAAAATGAGGTTACAAATACACTAGTGAATGATAATTTACCTAATCTTTAAAAAGAAGCACCCACTGTTCAGACCATTTTAGCAATGTAAGAATGAAGTTACGTTTATATTAGTATTATATGTTTGTGTGGATAAATTACCACTCGTGTTACCTAAGAATTTTTAATAGAACATTCTCAAGTCCACAAGTATGCATTAACAAGTTCTACTGATAAACTCTAAAAAGCCGCACTTTAATAAATGAAGTATAATGGGATGATGTATAGGTTGGACACTTATGACCTAATGATACCGTCCAACTGTTGAATACTTTACACTGAGCACAGACTTCTCTTCTATAGCCACACCGTGTGACTACAAGAGTCTTGACCTTGATGGGACAATGCAATAAAGTTAAATAAAGATAGAGTGAGAGTGGTTCAGTGGTGAGTGCTGTGGTGCTGATTGCTTGTGAAGCCTTTGTGTTTCTCTGTGACATGCCTTGGTGGGCCAATGCTCCTCGCTGTCACTGCCATTCAGTCACCCAAAGTGTGAGTGTATGTGTGTGTGGCTGCATATGAATGCACATAAAGTCAGCAAGGTGTGACTCAGTGAACAAGAATCAAGGCCAAGGAAAGAATGGGTAAATAATTCTAAAACCAAAATTCGAGGTTCAAGATGCAAAAAGCAAATCTTAAAGGTTTGTAAAAAAGTTAAAATGTTACTTTTTTGTAAATACAAGTAGCTGAATTATTGATACAAGTGGAATGTAAGGGAAGTAATTAGGGATTTTCAGATTGAGAATATTTTTTTTTTTTTTTTAAAAAGGAATAACTGTTACCAAACTCTTTGCTGCTGGGGAGAGAAAAATAGAAGAGAATAGTAAATGCATTGGTCAACCATGCAGTGTCATGCCAGAGTTAAAATGACACTTTGTACTAGCCTTCCGAAGGAAAAGGTGAATATTTTATACACCTTTCCCACTGCATCAGTCAGTAAAAAGTAATAACAGCCTGTTCTTTTCTTTGGGTGCTGGGCTCTGGGACAGGCAAAGCAGCGTGATAATGCCCCCACTTTCTAAAGGTGACCAGGCACATCCTTTCTTTCCCTTATAGTTCTGCACGGGCTATAAATTTGTCGGCCAACTGTTGACATCGCTTGCAATATGCTGCGCTAAGACTGTGATCATCACATGCAGAGTGAACAAGAACAAGCCTCTGCACCCTTTTCTTTCTGCTGGCATAGACACACACACAATAGTAACCAACGAGTCATAAACTAATAAAGCGCTATGGACCCCCTAATGAAAGCCAGGGAGAGTGGAAGAGACGGGGATGAATAACAATGATAGCAGTGATGGGGGTAGTGGTGAGTTTGTGTGTATGCAAAGGGGAGGAATTAGCTTCTCCCTCCAGCAGCAGTGAAAGCAATCACTATGTGGTCCTGCTCCTCCCCATTGGAAAGGAATCCACCAAATCGCTGCTAATTGAATAAGTGACAATGAGCCGGCAGACGAGGCGACAGATGCTCGCGTGCCTTTACAACCGTACCACCGTGAGCATCAGGCGGGGGCGCGCATGGACACATTCCTCATGACTTTGGTCAGTGGCGACTCACCCGGACACTCTGCCACAGTCCACCTGCTGCTTCTATTGACTTCAGGGAGGATCACGAATATGCAGGGGATGGTGATGAATGTAAGCAACAGACGTTTAATCCACAAACTATCACTTTATGACTGCAAACCCTGGAAACACTGACTGACACAGATGTTGGCGGAAAAAAACTGGCATTAGCACCCAGAGAGTTTGTTTTTGCCACAGTTCAGAGAAAGTTCAAGACTGAAAAGCTGCATTCGAATCTACAGAGTTGGGTTTTTTGATGAAAAAATAACGAGAGGTTGGGATTGAAGCATACCATTTCGAAAAAGGCCAAGGTAACTTAAAAAGTACAACTAAAATGACTAAAAATGTAAACTGAAAGTGTGTGTGAGAAGGGAACTTTCCAGACATCTTTGCCATTTGACATTTAATAAAACCATGTTAAAGGTAAAAAATAGTGTAAGTTAACACCAAACTTGCTTCATTCTTGAGATTAGCTTGGATCTTTGCACCTGCTACACAGAATGAATATTTGAGCTGATTTACTGGCATCAAAAGGCCACGTTTGTTCAGCTCGTCTGGTTATGTAGCGTGCCTAAATGTATTAAGCTTCCATCTGCTTTTTACTTAGATTATACCCCCTTCTATACATTAATTGTTTTATTCTGCTCACTGTTTAAGACCCCAGTGTACCCACCCCCACCAAGTCTGTCATTCTTTTGCTCCCTTCTTCCATAAACTCTGGAGCTGACTTTGTTCTCCAAATGTGATTAGCTTCTCTGGGACGCTGGGAGTAATTGCATTACTGCATTGTGAGCATTTGAAGCTATGGAAATGCTAGGCACCCGTATCAAACCTGTTTAAATACCAACATGTGCAAAATGGGAGTGAATGCAAACATTTTGCAGACATGAATAGTGAGTAAGAAAGGTTTTCCGCCTGTCTTAAAACCTGGGTTCAAAAGGAGAGCTTCTGGTTGGTGTCCTTGCACGTTTTAGAATATTTAATAAGTTATTGTTTTGTGCACAATGTGTGCAGATGTGTTGAATGAGCAACCCATTCTGAGCTTCAAATGGATAACGCTATCATGTCTTGGTGTTTATATTGCATTTCTCACAGACACTGTGAAGCAGCTGGTAGTAAATTATTCATTTGTTTTGCAAATCTTGTAACTATCTATTTTTTAAAGTTAATTGTGGTCTTGGTAAGATATTCTGAAAATGTTGTCTGGGAATTTATTTTGGCTTGAGTGCAAGATCAGTGATGGGTATATTATATGGCTGTTTTAGGGCAATTGTAGCCCAGATGGTCACCTCATATTGGTCTTCTAGTATTTTGTGTGACTATGTATAGAGGCACATGTACGCTGACATTATGAGAGCTTTATGTTTTTACTTGCAGATCTCTTCCTGCATGGCTTGTAACCCATGACAAGTGGATGAAGTGAATGGTGGGATAAAGTCTGCTTTCTCTTCATGACACTTTATTTCTTTACAGTATAGTTGTGTTCTCTTGGCTCGAAGAGCCTAGTCTCAGTGCCAAACACTCATTGCCAGATGGTTCTCCAGAATGCATGCTCCCAGTTGTGCACATTTGTCAAAGTTTACATCTCTGTCTTCATTCCCCTCTGTCTCTCTAGTGTGCAGTAGTGGGTACCTATAATAATATAGTTCAAATAAGTATTGTACCTCTTCTTCTCTTGATTGTAACTTTTCTTTGATACATTCAGCACCAAGTTCATTAAATGCTAACTTTGACCATCATTGGAAAAATATGTAGAATTGAGTTCTGGAGATAAATGAACATAAAAACAAACAGGCCACCCCCCCTCACCGGAGGAGCTACATTATGAGTGTAGGCTTGGTGGACGCCGTTGTCAAAATCCCTCCATTCTGCTGCAGGGAGTTTGAAGTGATGTTAAACAGATTTATTCACGGGGACAGAGCTGTTCTACGGCGTGACCAACTCTTTAAAGGCATTCATTAGAGTCCAGCTCTCTTTCTACCCGATTCGCCACACAGCTTACTGTGCTTATACTCTCACCGATAGACAGCCACAGATGAAGCGCATGTGAAATATATACTGCGCAAAACCGTCTACAAAGTGGGAGAAGGGGGTAGTCAGCTGCCACTTGAAAGCGCAGATAAAAAATAAGCATGTATTAAGTCTAATGCCCAGGCATCCAGGAGTGATGACAGCTGCCAGTGGCTGGTCTGTGTTGCATTTCAGAAGTGTGCCTTGTGCGCCTGAACCGCACTATGTAATAAAGGTCGAGCTGACCATATTTTCTGACTTGTCTAATGAGAATGTGGACTTTTGTGCGTCTTTGCGGTGTCAGAGACAGACCTAAAGCGAGAAACTCTTCCCGTGGTTTTATTGCAATGAAAAACGACAGCTCTTTGAATGGAGGTTTTCTTGTGCACTTTATTTCTCTCCCTGTTCATTGTGCGGGTGTAGAAAGTAGGGAAAGTGAACCCCCCACAGGGCGGGGTTTCGTACCCCCCTCCACGTCTCCTCCTCCTGTGGAGTTCGGAGTGGCCACCAGCCAAGGTTTGATTTAAGAAGCGTTTGTCTTGCCCGGCATGAGAAGGAAAGAAGAAAGAGAAGGGGGGCTGTTGGTGATGTACAACGAGTTTGGTCTGAGGCGGGTTATTTTTGGGAGAGTGTGCGCGCACAGGCGCCTCAAACGCAGAGAGGGAGTGAAAGAGAGCGCACGGCTCGGAGCAGACGCACAGAGGAGCGACAGAGAGAAAGACGCACAGATTCCACTGTCATTCAGCTGCCTCTACCCTCACTGGACGCGCGCAACAGATTTGTAAAACGAGGAAGGAGTTATATGCCGCCTTTTGTGTTTTTTTGTGGAAATTGTTTCATTTTAAACGCATCGACCGTGTGCGTATTTCTTCGTCTTGTTTTTTTCGGAAAAGCAATGCCACTGGCTCAGAGAGAACTACGTTTACTTTACTAAACTGGGCTTGACTTGACTGTTTTTGGAGTTCATCAAAGATGCAAGCTGTAAAAGTGAAAGGACTCTATTTAGCCAAAATGTGGAAACTTGTGGCTGTGTTGTTTTTTGCAAGTCTTGTCTCCGGGAAGACGTTGAAATATCAGATTTACGAGGAGCAGAAGGTGGGTACTGTCATAGCTCGACTCAAAGATGATGTGGCGGATGTTTTAGCCAAACTTCCCAGTTCGGTGTCACTCCGCTTCAGAGCCATGCAAAGAGCCAGCTCGTCTTTCCTGACGGTGCGCGAACAGGACGGAGAGATCAGCGTCAGGACCAAAATCGACCGCGAGAAACTCTGTGAGAAGAACCTCAACTGCTCAATTCAGTTCGACGTGCTCACGCTGCCCACTGAGCACCTGCAGTTGTTCCACGTCGAGGTGGAAGTACTGGACATAAACGACAACGCGCCCCAGTTCGCACGCGCAGTCATTCCCATAGAAATCTCTGAAAGCGCGGCCGTGGGAGCGCGCATTCCTCTGGACAGCGCCACGGACCCAGACGTCGGGGAGAACTCGCTTTACACCTACGCCTTAGAGCCCAACAATTTCTTTAAGATTGACATTCAGTCCAGGAGCGACGGGGTTAAGTACGCAGAGCTCGTGGTGCTTAAGGAGCTTGACCGAGAGGTGCGCTCCAGCTACGAACTTCAATACACGGCGTCTGACAGGGGCGTACCCCAGAGGACAGGCTCGACCCTCCTGAAAATCAGCGTGACTGACTCTAACGACAACAGTCCAGTCTTTGAAAAGTCCTCGTACATCATAAACCTCCCTGAAAACTCCCCAGTTGGCACATTGCTCATTGACTTAAACGCCACAGACGCAGACGAAGGCACTAACGCAAAGATAGTCTACTCTTTCAGCAGTCACGTGTCTCCCAAAATCATGGAGACGTTCAAAATGAACCCTGATACTGGTCACCTGACCCTGATCAGGCGCGTGGACTATGAAACGGTTAACTCCTATGACATAGACGTCCAAGCACAGGACATGGGACCTAACTCGATGCCCGCTCACTGCAAGATCCTGGTCAAAGTGGTAGACGTGAACGACAACAAGCCCGACATTAGCATTAACCTCATGTCCTCTCAGGGAAATGGGGACGCAGCTTACATCTCTGAGGCTTCACCTCTGGACACTTTTGTAGCTTTGGTGAGAGTGGAGGACTTGGACTCGGGCTTAAACGGAGAAGTGGAGTGCAAATTACACGGACAAGGCTATTTCAAACTGCAGAAGACTTATGAAAACAATTACATGATATTAACCAATGTGTCTCTAGACAGGGAGAAGAGGTCAGAGTTCAGCCTGACTGTAGTGGCAGAGGACAAGGGCACTCCAAGTCTCTCTACCATCAAACACTTCACTGTTCATGTCACGGATGAAAACGATAACCCTCCACGTTTTGAGAAAGGAAGATATGAGATTTTTAAGTCTGAAAACAATGCGCCAGGGGCATATCTCACCTCCATTATGGCTACAGACCCTGACCTGGATGCCAATGGACAAGTAAGCTACTCTATCTTGGAAAACTCAGTTCACGGCAGTTCCATCTCCACCTATGTCACTATTGACCCCTCTAACGGCGCCATCTACGCACTGCGAACATTTGACCGAGAGGACGTCAGCCGCATTTCCTTTGTCGTTCAAGCCAAAGATTCAGGAAAGCCGCCACTACTGAGCAACGCCACCGTCATTTTGAACATCCTGGATGAGAACGACAACCCACCAATCATTGTGGTTCCCCAGCTGTGGAACTTCACGGCTGATATCCCGGCGTCAAAGTTCACAGAGGCCGGGCAATTAGTGACAGTGGTCAGAGCAACAGATCGCGACACTGGAGTCAACGCAGAGCTCATTTGCTCCATCGCCAGCGGCAACGAGGAGGGTTTCTTCCTCATCGACCCAAGAACATGTGAGATCCACGCCAACGCCAGCTTGGAGAACTTCCCTCATGAGCATGCAGAGGTGACAGTTATGGTCAGAGATCAGGGGAGTGAGAGCCTAAGTGCTAAGGCAGTCCTGAAAATCACCCTTTACGAGAACATGGAGAACCACGTCCAGGTCATGGATCAAGGCGAGTCCTCTCTGGATGTTTCTCTCATCATCATCATCTCTCTGGGAGCCATCTGCGCCGTCCTCCTCGTCATCATGGTGGTGTTTGCTGCTCGCTGTAACCGGGAGAAGAAGGACACCCGAAACTCCTACAACTGCAGAGTGGCCGAATCCACCCACCAGCATCACCCGAAAAAGCCGTCACGCCAGATCCACAAAGGGGACATCACTTTGGTTCCTACAGTGAACGGCACCCTACCAATCAGAGCTCACCATCGCTCACCTTCAGCCACGCCCCCCATGGACCGGGCGCAGATGGGGAGCCGGCAGAACCACCACAGCCGGCAGTCCCTCAACAGCCTAGTGACCATCTCGTCCAATCACATTCCAGAGAGCTTCGCCCTGGAGCTGGCACATGCGACGCCACCAGTCGAGGTGAGCACACACCAAATCAAATTAATCTGACATTTCAACTGTGGTCCCTCAGCCCCTTCCCAAATTTTCTCTCACTTTACTCCCAGCTCCCCCCCCCTCCCTACCCCCCTCCCTCCCTCGTTCTTTCCCGTCATCCTCACACAGCTGTTTGAACAAATTAACTTGTCTCCATGTGTGACAGTGACTTAATCAACACTGGCCTCTAGTTCAAACTGACTCTCATTAAGACTGTTGATGATTAGACATGTGTCTTTGTCTTTACCTTGTTTACACCCTGTAACCCTCACCTCTCTTACCCCACCCCTCACTGCCCCAGTCATATGTCTCCAGATTCATCTAGACTCACCCCCTCCCCTCCTCCCCTTTTGTGTTTTTTTAATGTCATCCATTTTGTCTCATCCATTTTCAGCAGCCTCTCCATCATCATCCATTTTGTGTTTACTCATCCATTGTTTTGTCTTTTTGTCTTTCTTTCTTTTTTTTTTTACCCTCATCTGTTATTCATCTCCCCTTTTTTCTTTGTTTTTTTATTTTTTTATTTTGTTATTTTTGGATGTAGCAAGTCTCACAGCTTCTGTCCATGCTCCATCAGGGCCAGTACCAGCCCAGACCCAGTTTCCGTGGCAACAAATACTCCCGCAGCTACAGGTAATTTACCCCTATGCTTCAGCCCCCCCTAAAAAGATTATCTTTTATTTACTTTTCAAACCACTTGTTTCTCATTGTGTTCCAATAACATGTTGTGCGGTTGCTTGCTCAGTTCTATGTAGACCATAGTCTGATGGTGTGTTAATGTACTTTTCACATCATACCAGTGCCATTCAGTTCAGAGATATGCAACCCATCTGTCTAAATGTCACAGGAGTGGTCTTTTCTCAAACATATTAAAGTATGAATCCATCACTTCTTCGTCATAACGTTCCCTTTTGATTTGTAGATGATAGATTCATGTGAGGCCCCTGTGGCTGCTATGAAAGATTTACAGATGGAATCTACCTGCATGGAGGATTTATGGGCAAAGCTTTGTCAAGAGATTTGATAGATTCCACAAACAGCCTAAAGTTTATTTGATGGATTCATACTTTTTTAGTTTTCTTGAAAGACAGATATCACAAATCAATACCTGCCTGAAAACAAAATGCATCTAGGTTGTTGTTTTTTTATTCTTAAAAGAAAGTTTTATTCTTTTCTAACTTTTATTAAATGCTGCTACCTAGGTATGCATTACAAGACATGGACAAGTTCAGCCTCAAGGACAGTGGCCGTGGGGACAGCGAGGCGGGGGACAGTGACTGTGAAATGGGCCGAGAATCCCCCGTGGACAGGCTGCTGTTGGGGGAGGGCTTTTCTGACTTGTTACACCTCGAAATGCACCATCGACTCCACCCAGGTGAGACGCTGTGACGTAACCCCACCCACTCTGTCAGATTCTTTCATTCTCAACGGCTGTTTCTCCTCTTCGCCCTTTACCGTGACTCAACAAATTGGCCTCGCTCAGCTGAGCCACAATACCTTTGTTGGCAGCATGTCATACCCAATTGTCACCCCAGACCTTCATCAAATCTCATTTAACCCTGTATTGCAAAACTGAGAGAGAGTGATACATTAAGGTTAAAAGGATGTGCACATAATGTTTTTCATAACATTATTGTGTATGAGCCACATATCCAAAAATCTCATTCATTTTTAAGGTTATGGCCACACTAGTAAGTCCCTTCTTTTAAACTTTTATACTTTTACATACCATACTAATCCAGACTTAACAACACTAAAACAAAGACTGAAAATGTTAAGAACAAATGCGTTTGCTTCTAATAAGTTGTAAAACACCAATGAGAAAAGGAGGCGTGTCTCAGTTGCATTCTATAAACTGCAAGGGACAGTGGACAGATCTTGTTTTCACAATTTTGCCATATTTAGATGCCTTAATATGGACATAGCCTGTCACTTACCAGCTATTGCATTGTGTAGTGATACATGTGGCCTCAGACCACACCCAGACATTTACTACACCTGAAGCCTGACTAATTTCAGCACCATGGACAGCACAAGGCATAAGCCCCTTATTGGTCTCGACACCGGCCTGTCTCTACACAGCTTCTCCATTCACCCTTCTGCAGACACAATCCCCATTGTACTGGGCCCCATTCTTCCACACAACCCTCATTTCCACGCTCGTTATCACACTAAGAGAGGTTACAGTGTGTCTCGCTGTTTGCACAGCTATATGTGTGTGTGCGTGAGTTATCTGCCCTTAAGATAGAGTCGTGTCTGTAAAATCCTCCCTGGAGCGGAGATGAGTTGCCTGTCACTCATCGGTATGCGTCTTTGGGTGCTGTTTTTTTTTTCTTTTTCTTTTTCCCCTGCAGTGAGTGACAGTGGTGCACTTTCATGTCTGAACTGAGGAGAATTCTTCGTAATTGCTTTTAGAATGATGTTATTCTCCCTCTCTGGCGCTGACTCCGTCCCTCCGCAGCATCTCCTTGCCTCACTTCTGTACTTGTTAATGTATTCTCTGTCATTATTGAGATGGACAAAGGGAGGGGAGGTGGACACAGACACGCATTCTTCCTTGCTTTGAGAAACACTTGACGGTGTTGCTCTATCTTTTATGCTAATATGAAAAAAAGGAAGGAGGAGATAATGGCCCAAGAGCGAGGATTATCCCTTTTTCTCTTCAATAGATTTAATTTGTTAAGATTTTTCTATTTAGATGGCTATTCACTAGATATGATAAAAGAGCTAAAGAAGCTGCACAAGGAATGTGGACGCCTCTAGTGTCATTTGGGTAGGATTTAGTGCATAGTCATTTATATTCTTCTTCATGTGAGTGCCTTTTTACCTGGGGCTACCCAGGAAGAAGATAAAGATGTAAACACATCACAATAGGCCTCTGGGGAGAATATGAAGAGGTCAAAAATTACAAACAAAACAGTGCAGCATAAGATACTTAAAACATGTTGTACATAACTCTCTACAGCTTGATTTTTCACCACCAAAAGCATTTCTTCACATTTCTGTGCAACAAACCTCCACCTATTGTATATTTTAACCACATTGATTTTTATAGCCTGTCAAAGTTGTTTGTTTTCCACTTCTTGTTTACATGCCAAAGGTTATTTTGTCTTACAAAACTTTATCTAATTCTTCTTTCCTTCATTGTGTTTCAGCTATGAGACTGTGCACAGATGAATGCCGTGTCCTGGGACACTCTGACCAGTGCTGGATGCCCCCCCTCTCCCTACCCGCCTCCTCATCTGACTACCGCAACAACATGTACATCCCCGGAGAGGAGTCCTCCCAGCAGCCCCAGCAAACAGATGACGACCAGTCCTCCGTTGACTCGGAGCGCCGCAAGAGTTTCTCCACATTCGGCAAGGAGCCCGGCAGTGAAGAAGCAGACGCCGGGGGAGTCGTGGGGGGGAGTGATGTGTGTGGAGCAGGAGGAGGGGCTGGATCTCTCCTCACTGAGATGAACAGTGTCTTTCAGAGGCTCCTTCCTCCAAATGTGGATTCCTATGCAGAATGTAGTGAAACTAGCCCACCTGTAACCTCATCGACCAATGAGAGAGGAACCGGACGTACCAGCACAAATGCTAACAACGCCGTTCCACAGGACAGTCGTAGGGGGTTGTTACCAGGTGGGAAAGGTCCAGCCTACCCTCCAGGTGTGGCAGCGTGGGCAGCAAATACCCACTATTTAAATCCAGGAGGTGGCTCAGTGGGAAACAACCACGTTTCCAACTCGTCAACTTCCTCATCAACCACCTCCACTGCCACCTCCACCAATGGACAGCCTCCACATCTCAAATGGCTCCCGGCCATGGAGGAAATCCCAGAAAACTACGAGGAAGATGACTTTGATGGCGTTTTCCATCAGGGTGCGAAGCGAAGTGATGGTCGCCATGACGCCAACATGGACGCTAGTGAGCTGGTGCATGAGATCAACAAACTTCTGCAGGACGTCAGGCAGAACTAGAGAGACTTAGCATGGGTTCACTGTGTCATCGGGGGACATTACATACCACCTGCTTCTTTGTGCCAACATATATAAACAAAGACTGGTTCCAGTTCACTGTAATGATCGTCTTATTGTTTTACCAAATATCTCCTTGTGCTAAGTGCTTACTGAGAGACTCCTAGAGAAAAGTGAAACAAAGCACTGAAGTGTCTTGAAAGCATCAAAGCAAGCATTCAAAGAACAGATTGCTCAATTCAAAATGTTATCACCATGTCTCTTGGAAATCTTGCTTGAATGAGGGATTTCAAATAGAAATCCACCAACAAACTGTACCCTTTCATCATTCATAATGTTTACAACTGACTCCATGGGGAACAGTCATGTGATCTAGTTTTTGCTTTTACAGTGTACAATATTGTACAGTGTCTGTGAAAAAGGCAAAAATCACTTGAATATTGTGCTCTGTCTCTGTTTTTGTTATTATGGAATGTAACTGTACAATTTGAACTTTGTATTTTAAAAATACACTCTTTTTTACTTTATATATATTTATATGTGTCCATGTATGTTTGTACAGAAAAGAAAGAAAACAAATGTCTATTTTTTATAATGTCACTGCATGTCTTAATCACTAAATGTGTCTTGTCTTTTACCCTGTTTATTTTATAAAACAACTGTATTTAAGTTTGTTATTGAAAGTGTGTGCGTGTGTATCAAAATATCACATTCCAATACAGTTTCATGTTGGAATTTGATTTTTGTATGGTATTATTGTGACCAGTGGGTGAAAATAAAGTGGAGAGATTCATAACCTTGTCTACAAACATTATTTGACCAACTTTAAAGCATATTTTCCTCACCACTGCTTCCATTTGCCCCTTTGTCTCTTAGCACCTCCTAATGTCAAAGCCGGGTACTGCACCATTTTCTGTCTGCGCTGCCAAAACCTGCTGTGTGCTCTCTTTTTGTACCATTCACATGCAATGTTAATAACTATGCTATTAGCCATAAATGCATTTCCAAATGATCTCTACAGATTAAAATTCATTTAGGCGTTAATTTACTTTCAGAGCAGGGATTGTCTGTCATGCCGCCTCTCTCTCATCCATGAAAGCATCAAGCTTATGGTAAATATGCTTCTGCAAATGAACAGCATCACTGATAATAGCTTCGCATGATGTGAAATCAAGACCATGATATTGTACAACGCAGCCATATGGAATTGTAATACAATTAAACTGAACAGGGAGAAAGAGTTCTGCCCCTCCCACATAACAGCACACTTGCAGCACACATGCACTGTGGTGTTTGAAGGGAGGCACATTCAATGACTGAGGCTAAATGAAGCAATTAACCTCACGAGACAGAGCTTTTTAAGAGGTAAAGGTTACAATTTGCATACATGCATGAAGCACAAACACTGACGATAACACACCAGTCTCTCACACAGCCCACGCGCAGGCTCTGTTCAGACTGAAAACTTCCATTCTGAGTTCAGGTCTCTACTCTGATTCGGTCTTTTGTTCGACTAGGGAATGAGATGCTACTGTCCTGAACTATGTTGGTAAAACAGTGAAAAAAACATTAAAACAATAAGAATATCACAAATGACGGGCATCATGAACAAAACACGGATGAAATATGGATGATGGAGAGGTTTGAGCAGAGTTTTTTTCTTATGGGACTGTGTAAGCAGATTCTAAAACTGTGGTAGCACCCTGAATACAGTCTAACACCCTTTAGGCCACAAAAGGGTTCTTGGACAACGCTGCTACGTCAAGGGGAAAAACGTCATGGAGTAACATTTGTGTTTACTACTCCCCTCACTTTGTGTGTTCTGCCTCTGTAACTATTTTCAGTGTGTTTGTGTAGTTACTGCATGTTGGCTTCATAAGGCAGCAACTCCATCTTTGTGTCACATCTTAGAATACTGTATTTATAAGGATGATCACAGGGCTCTGATTCATGCTGATTTTAATGACCAGCTACCACAGAGTTGTTCAGATCCTTGACACTATTTTAATGTACAGTATGTGTCACTGCTTTATTTAAACACGCACGTCCAGTTGAACTCATCACATCCACCAAAAGTCCATTTGGAGAATACATCTGTAAAAAAAGCCACACAAACGCACTGCTTCACGTGCACGTCTGAACACTCTCAAGCTCACAAATACAAACACTTAATAATGAGCTAATTTGTCTTCATAATTAAAAGGGCCAAGCCTCAATAAACAACAAACACTGGCTGTGAGAAGGAAACCTAAACATGCCTTGTGCAAAATTAGCTTAGCCTCATTCCAAATGGTATCTTATGTTCATTTGTGAGCGTCTGTGGGGCTAATTAATGGCTCCGTCAGTCATTAAGGTTAGTTTCAACAAAATTAACCCAGAACATCAGCGTTTGTTGTTTTTTTTTGGGTTTTTTTGTAATGTTTTCACTTTAAGCAGCGATATGTCCAAATTCAGAAAATTAGATATGTGATATGTGATGGATGATATTTAGTAACAAGAAATATCTTTGGAACAGGGTAATGGTGTGTGTAATAGAAAGAAAAAAAAATCATTGGGTGAAAGATCTGCTTGTGCTCATTTATTACAACTCTAATAATTAATTTAGTACATCAATAGCAATGATGTAATGCTGAAATAGGAACTGCGGATTATTGTCTTTGTAAAATCCATCATTACAAATTGAGAGAGGGTTCCTTTCCTCCGTGTCCTTAACTCATTATCATTCTGAAACCTGTCCCCTTCTTCTTCTCTCCTCCTGCATGTACCTCCATATCTCACACTCATCTCAGCTATTTCTGTCTGTCCATCTGTCTGGCCGAAACACACATACCATGCACGCACACATAAATATTTTCCACATGCAGCCTCCTCAGTTCATATCGCACGATCATGTTCCCTCACAAATTAAAATGCTCCATGCATATCCCATCTCATCATGCTCGTACTTATCAGTTTCTTATTTTCCACTCCGATATCTCAAATTAAACTCTTGGTAGTCTTTATTTCCAACTTAATTCTGGAAACTTTTTGATTGTCTGTACTTTCTCAGTATGAGATCCTTGTGATTGCCATGACAGAACAGGTTTAACCATGTGTTGTGAGGTTATTTGGTGTCTGGACATGAAGTGGACTCCCATTTGAACTCAAACATACCACAGCGACCTTTCCAACACAAACACGGTGCTACTGTCAAGGAAACCGGATATTGGCAAGTCTGCAATATAAAGAAAACTCAGCAGGTGGGAACTGTATATCACCGCAAGACAGTATGATGGAACACCTTATACATTTCTCACAAGTAGCCCATGTTATTGCTTCGAAAGTTTCGAATGAGATTTGTAAATGGCATCACTATTGACACATTGAATGTACTTCCCTTTGAGATTTGAGGACGCACGCTTTGATAGCCTTTTACATGCCCACACATTGCAAGCACATTAAAATCTTCTCTTCATTGTAGGCAGTTAGAGTGAGCAGCGCCATGTTAGCCTTTTTCAAAAGTGTCTGGCATGTTACATTAGCAGCTCTTACTAAACTGAGACAGAGAGGCTGGTCTTTCTCTCAAAAGGCAAACAAGTGTTATTACCGAGCCATGCTGCAGGTGGAACCAATGACATTAATAAAGATTCTGTTCCAGCAATCACTCGGCTGCAATTAACAAGGCCATTAGTTACACCTAGCTTTGTCAATTACAAATATCAGCCCGCTCCTCGTGTTAGGATGCCACTGGGCCACTTCACGGTAGTATGACTGAAACTATTAGCAAACAGGTGCAATATTGAGATTCTGAACTGTTTTTCTCAGCTTAGAGAGAAATTAAAACACCCAGCAGGAGCAATGGGCTTGCCAAAGTTGGTAGTTTGCATTCCATCTGTCTTGCCATGTGTGTATTTAAATCAGCAATCTGGATTAGCATGATGGACTAAGAGTCAAGAGAACTGACAATGTAAAAAACAAACATTGGGCACTACGCACATACTTTCTGTGCAGACTGTGCTAATGCAGGAAATGAATGTGTTGAAAAGGTTTTGTTTACATACAGTTTATAAAAAAAACAATATGCAAGTAATATGTTTTAATACATCACTGTTCCTCGAGTGACAAAGAGAATGGTTGTAGCACAAATCAAACCGTATCCTGAATGATTGTACTTCCACAGTACTATTTTCCAGGCAGCAATGGGAGTGAGTAATGTTTCCTCACAGTGAGAATGTCCTGAGTTCAATTCACTTCAGTTCAATTTTGTTTTCTTTCGGTGCGGAAAGGTGCTCAGTTTCTTTTCGCTTTCCCCCTAATGAGCCAGAACTTCACTTCAGCTTCAAAAAAGTCAAATTAATGAATAAAAATATATAGATGAAACGTCAAATTTTGTTGTGCAGCAATACCACCAGAGAGTAAATATGAATATTGGATTGTATTAGTATTAGATTGTATCATTTCACAAATTGACTATTGATGAATTCAATCTAAAAGGCAGTCATTACATTAGCTGCTATAGAAATTTGTGCTTCGCTAAATCAATATCATTGTTGATTCAATACATTTTGGATATAAAAAAAAAAAAAACCTTGTAAAAATGTTAAAATATGCACATTTCTTAACACTGAATGAATGTTTTTTTTGTTTTTTTTTTTAATTGGGATTGATGTAACACATTTCTCCAGCAGATGGCACTGTGGGACCTATCTTCCCCCAACGTGGGACACAGCACAAGGAGCTCCAGATACTGGCACACCGTCTCCGAGCCATACAGAGAGAGGAAAGTGCTATGGCTGAGTCATTTTGTCACTCTAATTGCCTTCCGCTTTATGCATCTACAGGTTTTTTGTCCTCTTTGATTCAGCACAGCGTGAGATGTTAATTTTTTTTTTTTTTTTGTGGGAGCGTGCTCTCTTGCACTCATTGTTGTGTCTGTGAGGATGACAGAGGAGTTGTTTATTGTGAAGCCAGTGGGCGTGTGTTGGTCTGTACTGAGCATGTGTGTGTATACTGGGGGTGTTTGCTGTACTCTCACTCCATAATAGATATCCTCATCCATTGCGCCATTTAAAACTGGACTGCGGCCAATCACAGACTACCCCACCCCCCCACCCCTCACTCTTCCATTCGTTCACTTACCTGCTTCATTTTCTCCACTCTCTTCCCATCTTTCCTCCCTCTCCCCCACCCCTCTCTGGACAATTGGATTAGTGCAGAGTGATAGAAACTAAATACAGAATCTCACTGCTGCAGCTAGTAACTTGGCCTCATGCCACTTCATATAGACACACACTGCTGCCACTCTACCCTGAGGCTAACTGAGCTAGCTTGATATCCAGATGGCTTAATTAGTGCATATAGACCGTGATTTGAGTCTACATTAAACTGCTCGGTGTGTGTCTACGTGTCAAATATAATTGTCTGAGCGTGTTTTCCTGCCAGTAACTCTATGCTAGTGGTGGATATAAATTATGCAAAGGCAAAATGTGTTATACGGATATGATATTGAGGATGGAGTTTGACGAAAGTGGTGAGGAATTACAAAGCCAATTTAAAAAAAAAAAAAAAAAAAAAGTTGGGACACTGTAAAATGTAAAAAAAAAAAAAAAAAAAAGAGACGCTAATACTGAGACATTTTACCATTTTGTGAAAACACTAACACTTTACAAAAAATAAACAATAACAAATGATTGAGCAGGGATACTATCAATAATATCTACCGGCCCTCAAGCGGCACTGCATTCACTGCATGGGGAACAAAGTCTGCCATGCCATCCACGAATTTAAGTTAAAGCAGAATCATGCAAAGAAGACTCCACGTGTGACATCTTCTCTGGGCCAAAGCTCATTTAAAATGGACTAAAGCAAAATGGAAAACTGCTCAGATGAATCAAAATTCTGAAACGGTACAAAAGCCTCTGATGGTATGGGGTTGCATTAGTCACTATGGCGTGGGCAGCTTGCACATCTGGAAAGGCACTACAAATGCTGAAAAGTGTATAGAGCTTTTAGAGCAACATATGCTCCCATCCAGACAGTGGCCGGTTCCCAATGCCATGGCTCCTCCAGAGTCGGCTCCTCTGAAAACAAGGAGTCACTCCTCATGAGTCTTTGGAACAGGCTTCAAAGTGGCTGAGCTGCATCATCAAAAGCATTTGCTGTTGTTTTTAATTGTCTATTAAAAACCCTTAAATGCTTTTTTTTTTTTTACAAGTAGGGAGTTATGGGTCATTTCATATAATATACAATGCAATGTTAAGCAAATTAATAAACAAATAAAACCTTTACAAAAATTACTAAAATTTAAAAACGAACCCAAAATTCTTTTTATAATGACAATCTGATGTTAGTGAGAGTCTGAAACTGATCCATGGCTCATGAAAAGAGGACAGAAACCTTTGTGGAGTTGATAGTTAGTTACATTAGTTGATATTTACTTAGTAAAACAAGAGCAGCCGGTTGTGATATGTTCTGCATGAGTGACTCGAAAGCCTATAGCAATGATCAGCTGACATGACAACGCTGATGAAATCTAACTTATGTGAAATAAAACTGAGCTGTGCAGTTTATTGGGCAAAATAAAACATTATCTATGAACACAGCAAATGGACACTTGTATTTAAACTGAAAATTCTCTGCTTTAACCTTCACTTCCTTTTCTACCGCCATATTTTCAAAGCACTTGCGCTGCATTGTGGGTAGGGAAAGGCCATGAAGGATCCACAGATGCATCCTTGGTATTTTGGCCAAATGGAGGAGCTGGGGTTTAGAACCATATAGAAGACACCTTTGGTCGTTGGTTTCCTCCAGAGGACTCCATCCAAGGAAGGATCAAGGCAATTGGGAAACGGCCAATGTCTCTTTCAGGGAAGGCCTTGCATATTTCAGCAAGACAATGGTACCACATCCATCAAAATAACATGGCTTTGCAGTAAAAGAGTCCAGCTTGCAGTCCAGACATTTAGTGCATCATAAAATTAAAAATCTGGCAAAGAAGACCCAACTAAAATCAAACAAGAATGGGGCAACATTCCTCTCCCAAAACTCCTGCAACTGGTCTCACTTCCCACAGGAAGCTTTAACAGGCAGTTTAAACACTGGATATGCTGTTTCTGTTCTATTGTGGGGAAAAAAAGGTTTCATGAGATCTGCAAATCATTGCATTCTGTTTTTATTTTAGACAGTGTCTCAACATTTTTTGAAACTGGGTTTGTAAATCAAAATGAAAAAGATTATAAAACAAATTAAATCTAGTTAGGATCTGAACTGTTATCAAAAGGTTGGGGATTCAAATTATAACATGACTTCTGACTTTCAGTGCAGTTGTTTCAAATGAACTATTATAAATATTAAGAAGTGGATTGGGGCTAAATTAATCATAGAGTAAGTCTATTAGACATTTACTCAAGGGTATTACAATTATAGTTGCACAATTTGTTATACATTCAACTATTAATTTTACCTGTATAATTATTGAAAGTATTTAACTCCTAAATTCTGTCAAATTAAGGAATGTCTCAAAGGCAGAGTGAGGTTACATTTTTCTTTGGTTGTCTATAGCCCCAAATGTGACATCTTCAAATGTTGCCACTGACAGATGAAGTGGGTTGGAAGGCATTATAAAAATGACCAAACTTAAAGATTTTCTGATACAATTATTTTCAGAAAGAGTACGTAAGTATGCAATATTCATGAACATATTCATACATAGGTTTTACTGCCGTGAATTTCTTTCTTTTTTCAGATTTTCCTGTTTACTTTTGAAACTTCTTGGAACTTTAACAGAACATCACTTCGAGTTGGCTCTGCTTTTTTCATCTTTAGTTACAGAAAAACATGTCCAACTCTGGTAGTACACAGAAAAAAGGGAAGTGAAACTTATACTGGAGTGAGTAATGTATTCACATAGAAGTGCCAGAGGAGGTTGAGTATCGTTATCTGGACAACCCCAGTATAAGTTAAGTGACTTTGATAAGACTCATACTGGTGGTGGTAAACAATTGTGATACAGCAGTTTCTTGTTTTCTTGATTCTATCCTTGTCTTGGACTGAAACAGGCAAATCTGTATTTACACCAGCGCAGCAGACATGATATTTTCCAAAATATGGCTTGAGTGATCACCAACAGAGCCATGCAACGATCAGTTTCTGAAAAGCAATTGCATCGTTCTGCCATCGTTTCACTTGAAACCTTCCACTCCAAATGCAGCTGTGGCGACGCTGATAGCTGTTTAGTTGTCCTGCTGATAAAATAATTGGAAGTGACTCGTGACGAGGGAGACAGAGATAAATAAGGCGGCCGAGACGATGAATAGGAAGGGCGTGATATTGAAAAAAAAGGCAGAGGTGGAGGAAGGTAGTGCGAGTGCAGCCTTATTTCCCTGATGACCTGTCTCCCCCATGTGACCTACTTCCACTATGGGTTACGTCAGATCCCATCCAGTCAGTAATTCATCTCCCTTTGCTCTGTTTGTGAAGAATGCATCTGTGCTTATGCTTTGTACTTGAGACTTTCACACCCTCTGGACCCTGCCGTATGAAGAACAGTTTGGCTTTCTGTTGCAACATAGTGACTTATTCAACAAAGAGTGAGCATTGTGCTTGGTCATATAACTTATAGAACTCCACCTTCCTCTTTTTTCCACTTCAGTATAATATTTTTCTCGCCATAATACCTTAGGTTCTTTCTTTAGGGAACAGTATGATTATTACTTCCCAGGTCCAAAGCAGATTCTGAGCAGCTTAACGGTCATTTCATATCCGCATCTCTGGTTTATTTACACATGTGTAATGTCTGCAGGCAAAAGGCTTAATTATTAATGTTTTAAATGAAATAATACAAAATTAAATAAGTTCATCAGTTATTTTAATTACTCAGTGAATGAATGGATGTTTGTAACATTTATGCCGTGTATTTTTTTAGTTTTGCTGTACAATTTTTAAACAAAAAACAACAAAAATAAATAATACAAAATAAATAAAACTTACCACAATGTTCTAAACCCTGACCTCATCACATTGTGAGGTGTCTCTCTGATTTCTGTCTTATAAAACATTAAACAACATTGCCTGTAACTTCTACTTTATTTGTTTCTCCCCTTTTCCTTTCCTTGTTTCCTCTTCTCGGTTTGTATCATTCTTTATATCTTCCTTGGTCCAAATGCCTGAGCCATCACCAAACATGCTGTCATACTGGAAACAAACCAAACCATGGTTCAGTTTTGCCTGAACTGAAAATAAAAATTTTGGGCCAAATCACAGCAAAATTTCATTTAAAAATCAGCAGTTTATGCAGTAAGCAACCTACAGTATACAACATACAGGAGGGATATTCTGGATTTATTTTTTGCAACTGCACCAACAATATTGCCAAACCCAGCTTTAAGTTGTGATAGCTCAGATTATGGGTCCTCACAAGGCTATGTAGACTAGGAGATGTGTGTCGGTGCATTTAAGGGGGTAAAGTAACACCAGAGGGCATTCAGCCGGAGATCACAGCTTGTACTGCATCATTCTCAACAAATCAACCTCTCTCTCTGTGTATTCCCGTAACAAAGGCTGACTACAATGGCTCTCTTGTCTCGCTGAGGATGCTTCATGTTCTCCTTACATTTCCGACACAGCGTCATGTATTCCTCAAGTAAACAAGTAAAAGCTATTTTGGACATGTGTTGTGCTTTTTATTTATTTATTTAGTTCTTTTTTTTCTGAGTAGTGTAGCAAGCAAACAGCGATGAGAGTCTGTGCTGTTTTTGCTAGTTAAAGCACATGTCAAACATACCACAGGCACATCTTGTGACTGCTGAATTATTTAAACTTGTAGAAAATGTCATGCTTTATTTCAAACATGAACAGGGAAAGTGTTGTATGGAGTAATGAAAGTCTACACCACATTTTTCAAAGCACAAGAAGAAGAAAAAAAAAAATGACAATAACAATAACTGCAAAGCATGTCAAGTAAAATCTGATTTATGTTTACAAGTAAGCTATTTGTACTGTGAGTTATATAAAGCATCCTCAAATTATGTTATCCTATTATTATATGTCATTTCAAAGTGGAGGATGACAATTGCAAGCCTGTAAAAAATAGGCAACAATATGTCTTTTAGTTTATTTTCACAGAACTGAACACTGCTCACACTTAAAATCATTGACAAAAAAAAAAAAAAACCCACTGTGTTGCATTTAAAGTGCACAGTCTGGACTATCCACATCAGTCTCTCCTCTGTGTTTATAGTAATATGGGCGCCACACAGGAGTGGCAGATTGGCAATAAAACATCAAATAACAAGAGGCTGTTGAGAGAGTGAGAGAGAGCAGCATTAACATACTGAGTTGAGTGTGTTGCCAGCTGCTTTAAATATTCACCTTTTTGTGGTCGCTCTGCTTCTGTCTCTCCCTCACACGATTAATCATAAACTTGTTCTGTGCAGTAGTCAAGTCAAAGTACTGTTATCTAAATAAATGACCAGAAAATATCAACTTACTTTTGATTTTTTTTTTTTTACAAACAGCTGAGCAAGAAGGACAAACTATACCATAAATAAAAATCTATTAGTAAACAGTGCATGGTGCTAGACTGGATAACATGGCCTTTCTTTGTGGAGTCTACATGTCATACTCTTGTTATAGTTTCTCCCATCATCTGAAACATGCATGCATTGGTAAATTGTTATCTCTAAATTGCTCATTGTGAATGAATCTGAGTGTTATTATTAGCAACCCTGCCTCGTGCTGTGATTGGCTGTAATCCTCTGCAAACCTACGAAGGATAAGTGGTCATAGAAGAATGAATGGATAAAGGACTGAAAAAAATAGCATCATGTGGATAATAAACCTCAGTTAGCTTCTGAAACATGGCGTAAATGGCACTTTGAATGGAACTGGATGGGTAGAAATGAGATGAATTAACTTGAAGTAAATGTTTTGATTCAAGTCCAATATGGCAGAGCAAGTAACTAGTAATCCACCTGCATTAAAACACAGATTTTTTGGGGGGCTACATGCCATATTTTCTATGTGCTTCCTCATAATCCTTTCAAAGGTTGCAGGCCACGGAGCGTTAGAGTCCAGCTGATGACTTATTTCATATGTCTTGTCCCCTTTTCCAGTGTCTAGCCGTCGCTCTTTGCTCCTCCATCCTTTGTCTGCCCGCCGCTGTCAGAGATCCTTCTTAAAAGTACACGTCAGAAATGGAGGGAGAAGATGAAGAGGTGGTAAAAGTGGCAGGTGTTATGTTTCAAGATGTGTGTGTGTGTGTGTGGCTGTCAGAGAGGTACAGGTGCTCTGGCAGTGTCAGAAAACGGTAGGCTCAATCTAGGTTCAGCTGATTGGCCAATTAGGGACTGTTTCCATGTGACACGCAGCAGTCAATTTAGTCAGCCCTTTCTCACTGTCTGTCCCTCACTCTCATCCTTAAGTGCCCCGGTCTTTACCACTACGCTATCTGTCTCTTCCACTATATCTTCCTCTTCTTCTTCCTTCCATTCAATTTGTTCTCTCTTCCTCACTTACCTATGGTCCACTTCACTTTTGCCCCCTTCCTATTTCCATCCATTGTTCTCCTCTTCGTGTCCTTCACCTGCCACACACTCCACACACCGGATCTGCTGCTCTCTTTCACTGTGCCAGCTTACTAATGGGGTAAATGAGGCCTTACTCAACTGTCATCCAACTGGACAGAGGAGAGACTGTATGATTTGTAAGCTTTGCAGAACACAGATTTTTCTAATTTGGGCCACAAATATTCTCCTCATAAATTACATAGATTTTATGCTTTAGATTTCATTTGAGCTAAAAGAGCACTACAGTCACATCAGTAGCATAGCCATCTCTGTGTGGTTTTAAACATAACAACTGACTTGTTGCAGTTACCTTCCCAGTCAGCTTCTTCAATTGTTTTATTTTTCATTGTCAGTTTTAAGATAAAGGTCTTTTACAATCCATAAGATGGGAACAAGTGACTTAAAAGGCCATTACGTGATGTTTTTACTCTTGCATTTGCTTTGACAGTTTAATCATCTAACAGCTGATTGTAGCAGAAATCATCTGTGAAAAAAATGAGACCTTTTAATAGATTTGCTTCTAGTAAAAAGAAGTTCTCCCATTGGTCAACAACAAAAGACCAGGGAAATAAACCAAGGAAATGAGTTATTCTGTTGCAAAATAGGTCTTATTTTACAGTGTACCAGCCCAAAAAGCAGCAAATTAAACATGGATAAATGTTTATGAGGTGGAGATAATTACAGGATGGCTACAGTCTACAATGGTAAATTCCAAAGATAATAGTTTCAGGTAAACTTGAAACTTTAATGTAACATATTGGTACTTTGTGGTAAAAAAAATAGTTCCCGTTTTACCTTTATTTTTAATTTTTTTTAAGTATCGAAGCAGGAAAGGTTGCTACCCTGCTGTTAAAGGTGGTGGGCTGGGATCAGGACGGCAAAAACAAAATATGGTACTGCAGCTTTAAGGTGACTTTATTATGACAGTATTCAATAATCATTTACCAGTGTTCAAGTATGAACTGTTGCTTCTTTCGAGCACCAAGGTCAATAGTGTGTCATGTTCGGAAGATGAAGTAGGTAATTGACAGGTGCACTGACCAATTACTGTGCAAATAACCTGCACATTTACTGTGTTGTTGCAAGCTTCATAGGGCAACAAAACAATATGGTTCCCAGTTCGCTTCAATCCACTGAATGGTTTTTGGTGCTTTGGCTCTCTCCAGAATGAATGGCAATAAGAGCAAAAACTTTGAAGCATGAGTAAAATTGTCAATTCATTCGGTATTAAATTTAACTTTTGTGTCATATTATTTGTTTTAATTTTTAACCACAGCTAAAAGGATTTCTAAACACATACAATGAATGGGTGAATGTGAGCTGTCATATCAGGGTTTGTAAAAAAAGAAATTACACATGAAGAATGAGGGATTTTTTTTTTTTTTTTGTCATGGCAACCACTGTGTCTCAACAGCGCTTTCCTTAAGCCAGTCCAACTGCCACAGGGCAGAGAGGTAATTACATGTTGAGGTGTGGACAGAACGCTGTATGAGAGATTAATACAGAAACAAGGGATTACACATCAGACTGAGCAAATTGTCAGGCTTTGTGCTTACAATAGAAAATTGTCATAGTTCAATGTTGGATACAGAAGGTAAGTTAAGTAATGTCTGCCAAAGTTGTAAATCAGTTAATATACTTTTCAAAGCAGCTAACGATACAAAGGGATTGAGAGGTTGTTTTTTTTTTCATGGGTTAAATATATATATAAAAAATCTACACTCAGTTGTTTCAGGATAGCAGCAGTGTTCAGTGGCTGTGAATTCAATCCAGAAGCTAAAGTTCATTTTTTAACCAGGCTTCCAACAGTATTTCAAGACAAGCGCTTTCAACTGTCTCCTAAAATATTTTCACAACTAAACAACATCCTCCAAACACAAAAGACTCCTTTGAAGAAGCAGTTCACAAGGCTAAGGCTCATACCAATCATAACTTTATGGATTCCTATCCAGCTCTGCAGACTCTGCCACATGTCTCAATCAATACCACAAAAACCTGAAGTTAAAAGACATAGCATAGACATTTTGAAGAGATGGGGAAACTGTTCTCAGAAGCATCTAGCATCCTCATATCTAACTAAACATATTGGTGGTGGGACCTCTTAATCTGGGCTTTGCTGGCATTTTGGCAGTCTGCCACTTACACATGGTGCAACAAACCATTTTGTTTTTCCAGCATCTCCGCTTTGACCATCTGTGTTTGGAGCCGCGTTTTTGTTGATGTTCGGACAAGTCGGTCTGCCAAGGGCTCGTCTGCACATTGAAAAGCGAGGGGGAAGCGCTGATGTGTTCGCTCTGTCAGCACTCCAGAATTTTGCATGCGCGCAAACCTGCACGCAAATCCACACATACACACAGCCTGTACGACATTGTGAGAATATTCCTACACTCACACAAACGACTGTCTTTGTTGCCACTCCAGCTCTTGTCTTCTCCTCTGGTGCCCCTCGTCGAGAGCTTTGATATTGTTTCCAAGCCTGGTTTCCTCTGACCCGCTTTGATGCTGGTGTCTAGTTGTCTTGTCATCTCATGCCTCTCTCTCTTCCTGTCTCTCCCGTTTGGGATGTCGAGACAACGGGGGCGCTGGGAGCCACTCACCACTCAGCGTTCCTAATCTCTTTCTTCCTCTCTCCAACGTCTTATTTTCTCCTTCTGTCTGTACGTTTACTTCCAGCTCACTCCTCTCCCTTGTCTGATACATATTTCTCTCTCATGTTGCTTTTAATTTTCTCACTGGCTTTCATTTTAGGTCTGTGCATTCCTAGAGGCCTCTTTTCTTTGATGCAAAATATCTATAATTTTTTTTATGTATTATCCCTCATTCAATGGGAAGTTTTCGTTTTTGAAATTTTTTATAGAAAGCATAGACTATAGAAAAAGAAAAAAAGGAAAAAACAGTAGAAAGTGTTTGTCAGCGTACGTTTGTATACACGGGTCAGTCAGCCTTACTTCACCTGAAATATGTTGCTTTAGTATATTTTGTGTATTATGTAATATGTTATATTGTTTGACAAAATGGCATATATCAATCAAAAATATGTTTTGAAAAGCACATACACATTAAAATTCACTTCCTCTCTATTTATATATATTTTTTTTTCATTTGTCACTTTTCTTGAAAAAAAAAATGAAAAAAGCTCTATATAGAACCCTCTGAAATTAGTCATTTTAGAGCAATTACTCACACACTGCCAGCACAAAGGTTCAGGATTTGTATATGATAATGTGTTTTTGTTTCCTTTTTACTGTAAGATACCAATCAGACCTATTTCCTATTGGTTTGTTCCTATACGACTCAACACCTGCATGGTGCCATAGCAAAGTGTGAGGTGTGGAATTGCAATCTACACCTTTGGCACCAGATATCACCAAAAAAGCCCAAAACTACACACCCTGCCCTGACTATCACACCCTAACTGAAACAACTTTTATTGATTTGATGTTGGCTGTTTCATGACTGAATATTCATGCACTGTACACTGTTAATTCTGCACTGAATTGGAAATGTGGAACAAGGCAGATGAATTTCTGCATTTCAGCTTTTTAAACATTGCTCTAGAGCACTGGTGTCAAACTCAAAATGGTGAGGGGCCGCGATAGTTAATAAGAATCCTTTCAGGGGCTGAAGATGGTGACATTTGTGAGCTTTTTTTTATTTTTGCATGTGAGATTTCATCTTCATTTGAGTCTTACAAAGGTTAGCTTTAACATAAATTTCCTGCTTTTATGGAAACTGGTTAAAGTTGGATTTGGACAGGTTTAAGATGGATTTGAACAGGTTTTAGTCAGATTTCAACAGGTTTTAGTTGGATTACACCAGGTTTTAGTTGGATTTGAACAGGTTTTAGTTGGATTTGAACAGGTTTTAGATGGATTTGAATGGGTTTTGGGTGCATTTAAACAGGTGTTGGTTGGATTTGAACAGGTACTAGATGGATTTGAACATGTTTTAGATAGATTTGATTCATCCAATCTAAAGCCTGTTCAAATGCATCTAAAACCTGTTCAAATTCAACTTAAACTTAGACCCAAAAATATTACCAACTAAATGTATTGAAGGGCCACATAAACATTGCATTTGCCCCCGGCCCTGAGTTTGACATGTGTGGTCTAGAGACTGATCACGGTAGAGAGTAAATGCACATTTCATTCAAGGTCTTGCAAAAGTCCTTATTACTCTGTATATTAGCATTTAGTATGTTTTCTAATTAAAGGCTGCATCCCTTGTGTCCTGACCTTACTTATGAAACTATTATGTAACAAACCTTAATGTTTCTGTATCAAACATTTATTTACCTTATCTACACATTTATATGTCTGACACCGTGTTTTTAATGCATCTCATTCAGAAGCATGGAGGAGGAAGATGAAAGTGGTGAAAGAGACAGTAAAAAAAAAAATCAAAGTGAGAAGCTGACCTGTGACCCCTGGAGAGGTTTTTTATACAAACAAATGCAACTGGCCATGCGTCATGCTGATGTACAGACTCAGGTCTAATATTACAGACATGATGGAGTCCATTGCGGTCCGGGGCAGATATTCTATATGCACCATCAAGGCAGGATTTGTTTTCTACTTTGATGTTCCCTTGTGGTATATCAGTTTTCCCTTTAGTCTTATTTTCTTAAATAACAGATTAGTCTTTTTCACACAGAGACGACAGTGTCAGGTTGTGGACATCGATATTACTGTTGAAAGATGTGGGTCAGTCATACATATAGATTTCATAACATAGAGGCAAATATATATAATTCTTCTTTGTCCTTGTTGTCCTCCTCAGCGCATGTCCATTATGTGCATGCCTGCACTTATTGCTTCATCAGACCTAGTTCATTTAGGTTCAGTCTTTGTCCATTACCCAACACAAGTGACGAGCTGTGAAAGCAAGCCGCACAGGCAGAGGTCACTGTGTAATTCAGCAAGATTATTACGCTGGTCACCAGATAATTACATTATTATACGAGAGCAGACAGGTAATGTGGCTAAAATGACCAGGCAGCACTTTTATTGGTGGAGCGGGTGTAGTAGTGGTGGTGTTTGTGGAAATGGGAGGGTAAAAGAGGGAGATCTTTGAAAATATCTGTAATTTCATCTAATAACATGTGCCTATTAGGAAATTACACCATCCCTTTGACGTGGTTGTCAACTGCAGGGGATGAAACCTTTTGTAGACGTCTGATTTTGAAAGAACTCCTATTTTTACTTTTTGGGCAATTTTGTCTTTTGGAGCAACAAATTAATTTAGTGGGTATTCATTTTAATACCCACAATATTAAATTATATTAATATAATGAATAAAATATGAAATAAGTCCCATTGTTACGTAATGCGCCTGTCTCCACATAATAAAGCACTAACACTCAGGAGACCACAAAGTCACAGCCGTACCTCACTTCGTCCTCTGTTTTGATTGAAGCTAGTGTTGTTAGCTCAGAAATAATTTGTTCTGGAAGGATGCACCTCCTCAGGTTATTATGAAACACACAATTTTTTCCCCACTGTCCCTCTGATGTATCATCCCTACACTCTGCACCCCACACACACACACACACACACACACACACACATTCAGACAGTTGGTGCTTTCAGCAATAATAACTGAGTGGAGGTCTTGGCCCTCTTTATGAAAAGAATCTGGCCGCAGGATTGGATATGTCTGCTGCAATCAGATGGAAAAATCATGAAAAAGATTACCAGAGCCACAATAGTCTTAATTGTGGCCTCGGGTGCTGGCGTTCTTAATGACTTTAGTATGTACTAACAATGTTGTGTATTTGTGTTTAGGTTTGTCGTGTATTTACCAAGGAGCACAATGACAAGGGTTTTGCATGTATGTGGGCATAAGATTACATTTCAGAAGTCTTTTCTCTGTCTGTCTCTCTATATGTCTCTATATCTATTTATGGTTGGCATTTACATGTTTGCATTATATTCAGAATCAGCATGGTTCATCTAAACATGCTTTGTTTGAATTCTGCAAAGATTACGGGGAGACTGTGTTGGGATCGACTGTTACATTCTAGTTGAATAGATGTATTTTGTGATTGTACTTAAGTATAGTATGAACAGCACACTATTTCATTCATTCATGCTTGAAAACAAGATCCAGGTCTGCTAAATGACGTGTGCTGTAAAACACAGGCTAAACGTAAAAGTTCTGCTAAACATCTTTAATTTTACGTGCACACATCCATTTTCTCCATTTTGCAAATTATTCAGTATTTTGTAGATGTATTTTAAAATGTGTTGTATTACGATGAAGTGGGTTGATAATTGTCTCAGCAACCATCACTCTGAATGAGTCATCCATTTGATGTATTCTTCATCCCCAAACTACCCAGGAAGGAGAAGTACTAAAATACCTAAAACATTAGACCAAAAGCTGACGAGAACTAGTAGAGAATGGTAAATGGACTGCATTTAAATCGCACCTTTTCGACTTTTTCTTGTTTTCTTGTGCAGCAGTAACACACACACACAGTCACACCGGTGGAAGCAGTTACAAGGAGCATCTTGCCCAAGGACACGTCGACATATGAACAGAAGAAGTCAGTCATCAAACTGCCAACCAGCTCTTCCTCCCAATTCCTTATGGTACACAGTTAGGAGAATGCCAAGTTAGAGAAAGAGAGCTGTGTGACAAGCTACAAGGGGCCCATATTTAAACCAGGCATTATTATCAGCGTCTTATACCCACATGTCACAGTGATGCCTCCCCCTGTCACATTTTACTGTACAACTTGTGCCTACTGTACCCTAGTTTCTTCTTCTGTATGTTTTAAATTTGACACGCTGACTCCGCTAAAACTGTTGCCATGGGGTTGTCATGTCGCAGCAATAGAAAAAGGATGTTGAGAAATCGTCTTGGGTGCAAGGTTTCTTGTCGTGGATGTGCGCACAATCCAACATCCCATTCCCCTATTTTCCCTTTTCAAAATTGTGGTAAGAATTTGTGTATTGTAGTCTCCCATACACGTGTTCTTTTTGGCCTCTTACCTTGGCACATAAAAAGAATGGATTGCGCCAAACAGGCCAAGTGTCGTGTGTGTGTGTGTGGCTGGTTTATTCGGCGGCTTGTGGGGAGATACCATTTACTTTCAGGCTACCTAGGAGATGTAATCCTTTCTCTGTTCTTCAGGTCTTTTCTTTTGCTCGACTTTAGCTGTTTTATGTCCAAAGGCAGACACCTGAGCAGAATCCTTGCCAGGTTCAACCAGCTCTCCTTGACACTCAGAAGAAGCTCAATTCACAGGCACCACGGGCTTCTGTTCCAGCTTTGATGGTGATGATTACTGTAGGAACCAATTGTAAGTTTTAAAATGTGAAGTTGTGGAGTGTAATGTAATACTGCTTTCATGGAATGAGAACAAATGGCATCAGAAACATTGTCTAATTTCAAGATATAATTTAGAGGATTTTTAAAATATATATTCTTTCTGCAGTTATAGCCCATACAAACAATGTGTTAAGCCCCTGTCACATAAGAATATTGCATGTAGGAGCGCAATGATAGCTCAGCTGGTAGAGTTTGTATTTTCTGGTCCTTTGCCCAATGTCAATGTCTGTTATTCTATCAAATTAAGGCAAAAAAATCCAAAACTATCAGCTACAATGTGCTTTTTGGTGCAATTAGAGAAGCCAAGTGAGTTGTCGGCTACATTTCAGCTCAGCATGTGTCACTCTATAAGAACTACGACCAACATGCCATTACCACGACATGTGATTTTACACCACACGTATGTAAACACGGAGCTCTCTGCCTGTATTTCACTCCTTTGTTTACATGGCGAGGTACGTTTTTGGATGCGTAGCTCTCAGCCAATCACAAAACAGAGCAGACTAAAACAAGCAGCAAAGTAAATGACAAGCGGCTCAGGCGGCTAAAGCTTTAGCAAACATGGATTTGGAAGGAAAGGATGGGCCGTGTGGCCAGGTTTCGCCAAAACATTTGTCTGGAATTTCTGGAGCAAAGTATGCTGTTCAATCAAGTGTAGCATGTTAACATCTTAATAACATGTATATTGCACAGGTAAATATGTTTCCTGATCATTAAACCAGACGCCAGCAACACTGGGGTCTCCTTTACATCGACAGTTCACAATAGTAAAGGAATCTCATGGTTCATCGTTGTTGATTTCTGTTTGCGTTTATTTTTGTTTGTGTTTTTTGTTTTGTTGTTGTTATCAAATGACGAGACAATGTGAACGCGCCATTAGCCGAAGTGCTTAGGGCTAAATTGTGTGATTCTTTTACATCTCACAGAGAGATAGAAGCCTAGTTAGACGGCTTCATCGAGCTATAAACCTGATTGAGCTGTGCATGTTAGCATAGTGACTGAGTAAAAGTCACATCCAGGTTTATTCTGTTTTTATTCATGTATTATTGTCATTGGCTAACAGATGTAGTATATACGGTTCTTTGAATAACCACCAGTCAACAAAACACAAAATGTCTTCTTCCACACAGACTAATGGTAACAAATATTCAATGATTCTGACGAATGGTGGAAACTGGAACCCGAATTAAGTTGGGGTAATGGCGTCCTTGAAGTATTGCAGCTTTATTGTCCCCTCCTGTGGATTTTTGCATAAAGACAGATCAGGGGGCAAGGAAGCAGAAAGCGGGTCTGGGATGAAAATTATGCAAGGTCTTTGTTCTTGAACCTAACTTATAATTACTTCATAAAGTTCACTTCCATTTCCCATAATAACCTTCTGAGAATCACAAAGTAAATGTGGAAAATGAAAGGACTCATTGAGATTATCTCTTGTATTCATGATTTAAGTAGCACCTTAATGTGAATTCTGTTACCTCCGTTGAGTTTTTCAAGTGAGTGCGGTTATTGCTGAATTGGTGACAGTCCTTGCCGTGACCTTCTAACACAACACTGTATTTGTTCTAATGTAAAACACAATAATCCAAGCACATTAACTACAACATGTTAGCTGGATCTATAAGCGTTTCAGGACAGGACTCATCCATGCTTGTTGCTTCTCGGCACGGATTAGAAGGCAAATAGCGGGGTTAAGTAGAGTTCTATTAATGACTACACTTTTGGTTTCGGAGAAAACGAGAAATACATAGAAACAGAATAAGGTGGTGCAAGACCCATTTGCAAGTCTAATAGCATCATGCCTGTAATGAATAGTGTTTCTGGTCATCCTTGACGCAGGGAGGAAATAATAGCCTACAACAGGTTAGAAATGGCCAATGGACTGAGAGTGAGGTGGTCAGGTCAGGGAAAGGGTGCTGATAATGAATAGCTAATGGGACTGGATCAATAAACAGCTGTGTGTTCGTTACAAGGCGACATGTTGTTGCTTTTCTGTGTATCTGCACGTGTGTGATGCGCATTTTAGAAGAGCAATGATTTCACATAGCTCATGGTGCTTCATTTTTCACAAACAAAATTAAAAATTGATTTTTTTTTGCATGCTGACAGTATGCAATAATACAAGGCCTGTGTGTGTATGGAAAGTCAAGTCCAGCCGTTAATGTATAGTTTGAGGACAGATAATTATTTGAGAGTGTAATGGATTCTCTTCATCACACATTATTCACGTGGTGGAAAAAAGAAACAAAAGCAGCTGCATTTGATTTGAACTCTCCATTCATCCCTCTATAAAGCACTGCAGCTGTCTCATGTATGGATATGTCAGCCCTTTAGTGGCTACATGTATGTGTCCATTTCTTCCAATAGGTCAATTTAGATTCCATTTGTATTTGATTATCACTGACTTACTGTATGTGTAGCATTCCTAATAACTTTTACCATTGTTTACCAGTAGATGGCAGTAAAGCATTTCACTACTCTCACACAAAACCACTGCTTGAACAGAAGACTTTTTTATTTGGCCTCAAAACAAATTTCACAAGGTGTTTTTGCAATAATTTATTTTTGACCAATCTTTCCTCATTTTTCTATTCTCTTTACTTTCAAATAGCATTAAAACCGCACTGAATTTTGTTGTTTACCCTTTAGAATAACACTATACATCACCAAAATGACAGTTTTCCTAGATCACCGAAACATCACAGAATAAACCAATGTGCATTTAATTGTTTTCTCACTCTCTCTGTCTCTTTTGCCACATCTTATTTCTGCCACCCCTGTTTTCCACAGGCTCATGGAAAACTGGAAAACAAGACATTAGATTGTGCAAAATGTAATTCTGGAGGTAGACAAACAGCACATGTTTAATGCTGTCACCATAGCAACAGCTCACAGTGGGGAAGAGCAATCACACACTACAAACTCTCCCATTGTCATCCGCACACATGCATACACCCTAAATGTACTTTTTTTCTTTTTGGTATTAGCAATGACAGAAATGTCTGAACTAAGTGGAGTTCAACTTAATGTTTGTTATGGTCATTTTTTATTCCTACATTCATTTACAGAATATTTCCATCAATTATCTTCCCCACTCAAGTGGCACTCATCATCATTTTATTCATTTCAGAGAATGTCCTTGCAAAGTTCCAAAACAGACGTATGTGAGCCTCAAGTGGATTTAAACAACATCTTAGTAGATTCAAGTGGTTTTGTTGCCTAACCCTAAACTTTATGACCCCAAACCTTTGGGAAGCAATTTGAAATGGCAAGTCTTTTACATAAGGCAGCAAAATATGAACATCATAAGAGAAGGCTTGATTTCAGCTTCTTTATTGCCGTGTAAGGTACTGTGCACTGGTTTATGTGATAATGATTACATTTGGGTGGGTACAAGGTTTTGTGTATGCATCATGCATAAGGCCTCAGTTCTGTTAATGCTGGTTTTTCTGGTGTGTTCATATTTTGAGCATTTATGATTCATTATCACTAACCGCGGCTGCTGTGACTCTGTCAACATGAGGAGACCTTCTTTTAGCCTTTATTTGAAACTCAGCAGCAGAGCTGATGTGTACTAATAAGATCAGTGTGGGTGGAGGTGAGGGTGTTTGTCAGTCTGCTATTTGTAGACACACAGCCTCTGCTAAATGTTTCAGTTTTATGCATTATCACCACATCTTTTACACACGCTTTGCTGCATAAGTCTCTCAAAACTTGGGTAATTTAATCAAAACAAGTCCTTAGCATTCTTTTCACATATAAGCCTCGCTTGAGGCATAACTGAAAGAATATAAAGTAAATTTCATGATGCCTTTTTTTTATTCCAGACATGCAGCACATATATATTGACAGCCCTCATGCTAGAATCCTTGTTACCTTAAGCGTTTTTAATCATATAAAAAGTCTTGCCATACATTCTTCTTTGCTAAATCTACTTTAAAAATAGAACCTGTATTGAGCTGTAAAAAGCCAAATAAGTGCTATTGAACCAATAATCCCATAAAACCAGAGATTACTGAATATTCTTTGCTGGTCAAGGCAGTGGGCCATTAGCCCAGACAGGGATCTTAGTCCCCACTCTTTTCAATATTACTTTCCCCTTTAATCCACGTTTTATATATTCTTCTGTGCCCACTATGTTTACTGTCTTATTTTGGTACATATTACTCCTAAAACTCTCATAACCCCAAAAACTTCCACATTATTCCCATCCCTGTTGTCCACAATCTTTCTACAACAAGCGAATATTGGCTTTAATCTACTTTGAAAGCCTTCCTCCCTTAACTCCTATAAACTGCCATCCGCCATTAAGCAGCACTTCGCAAAATAGTAAATTTCAGCCACCGCCACTGGAACAAAGTGAAAGGAGAAACATGGCTCCCGGTAGACAACATCCTCATTAGCCGAAGAAGAGGGATGGACGGAAGGAAGAGGTGTGGAGGGGGAAAAAAAGAAAAAAATCTTACAAGGAGTGATAGACAGATGGACCATCATTGCCACTGAGTAAATGGCTATTGGGAAACAAGATAATTAGTATTTGTCATTTTTGTGCCCTTTCTTGAGGGATTGTTGAGCCACATACACACACATACCACATGATTATGGAGAGCAAGCAGCAGCATTCCCAAGTGTCAACAGCTTGGCTTTGTTTGTGGTTTGGAATAGCTTTCATGACCATGTTTTTTTTTTTTTTTTTCCATTTACATTATGTGTGTAGATTGTTTTTTTGTTTTTTGTTTCTTTCTTCAAGTTGTGCTTAAGTTTGTTGGCTGCTGTGTTGTTTAGCTGATGGAGCAAGAATGGTAGTCCTCGTATGTGCATGTTATTTTACCTAATGTGCATTTGTACTTGTGTCTATTTTCCAGCTTTAGCAATATGTGTTCTAATGTCACCAGGCAGACCTCAGATTTTGAAGAGGAGGCACCAGTCCCACAACCATCCATGTATAACTCTGGGCCGTCCATCTTTTGTTCTCGTCATCCATATCAAAACTTTCACTGTTCTCTACAATTTCAGTTAAAAAAAAAAAAAATTCTAAATTGTTTCGATTTTGCAAAAATAATCCTGTTGATTCACAACATTTTGATGGCTATGCTCTTTTGTGAATTTGTAATTTAAACTGGTATTGTGGTTTGCTTATCTTCCATTGCTCAAATACACACATAGCGCCGTTGGTCACTGGCAGAATTAGTGATCTGGCTGACAGGCAATCCATTATCCTGAGCTATTTTTTATATAAAGATCTGCTGAGAAACTGCGACCAGACTGACAAACAAGGACACACATCACCAAACAGCTAGATGTATTTCTATAGATGGTAATGTCTCATAAAACCAACAGAAACAGTAATCTGGATTGAAAGACAACGCACTTGACTGTGGCCTGTTGGCCTGCTGCTTGGATAACTGATTCTAGTGGTTCATCACACACTGCTGCTGTCAATACGACCATTGTCTGAAAGCATGTGCACTGGCCAACGTGCCTTTCTCTCAGTCAAAGCCTAAAACAAACAGAGGCGACTGTTTCATTATCGAATATCTCTTTTCACACAGCGTTTATTTATTACACAAACTCAATTCCCATCTTACAGTTTGTCCCTTTACTTTCTCCTCAGATGAGAGCGTAGGAGGAAAGCAGGAAAGTGTAGCAGGCATGGAATGACATGGGGAAGGCATATACCTGTATTAAATCCAGTCCTGTGCCGATGCTGGAGTCAGATATGCGTTTGGTTATCTGCTGTTTTTTCGCTTCCGGCGGCCGACTGAAGTACACACACCCAGTCACAATTGCACACACCACAAAACACACAAACATGCAGTGGACAGGACCAGGCAGAAGCCACTGGTGCCTGGCTCTATCGATTAGAAGAGTAACACAGTTATTTCTGTGGGTCTGTCTCCAACACTTGTCCCCCTATAGACCTATGGGGGGAAAAAAGAACGGGTGGGGGCATAAGGATAAGATAGGGAGGAGAAAAAGAAATAACAACAACAACAAGGGGACATTTCTGGGAATGGATGGGGGAAATGGAGGGAGGGGGGTGTGGTATAGAAATAGGAATGGCAGCAAAGGGAAGAGATGGGATATATGGATAAAAACAGTCATGTAGAGGGGAGATGGGGGGAAGTGTGAAGCGGATGGGTCTGGTAAGTAAAATCAGGCAAGGAATAGTGGAATGGAAGAGATAAGCTGGAAAAAAGTAACTATACTGTAAAGACGACAGAAACATGAGCCAATGAAGAGAAATAATGTTAAGCTGAGATGCAAGAGTGATGTTTAGACACGGTTAAGAAAATACCAGAAGAGATAGAAAAGCTGCTGATTGTGGAGTGACCGGTGAGTATTGAGTGAGTGTCTTACAGGCTATTGGCATCATCTTGTGAAACAGTTTCTTTTAAAAATAAATAAGGTAGTTATACATTTTTCTAACCTCAGTAACGACACTGTGACCGGAGCTGTCACGATCCACATCACAATGCGCAGTCCTTTTAAACAAGTGTCAGCACATACGCTGATAGACATAGGTTTATAAAATGTTAAGGAAAAGGGTGAACTGTTGTGACTAAACTTATAATGAGCAAACCTTTTCTGCAGACATAATAATGACGAAAAAAAACCCAAAAACGTTTGAACTAATTCATTCATTTCACCTTTAGCCTACACCCGCTGCGTAGGGCGTTGAGTAGTTTATACTCTGACAATCGCTTCTTAATTGCACTTCCACTCACAGACAACTATTCACACTAACACCCACTGACTGTGGATCATTCAGATTCCTCAGTTCACCTGTGTGTGCTTTTGGATGCTGGGAGAAACTTGGAACATACAAACTCCAAACAGAAGGGTTATACATATGTGCTACAGACCGGATGACCACAAATCTACTTATAACATCCTAACATGTCTTTGTTTCCTCATCTGTTTTTTATGGAAATGCCTGCAGCAAGACACTGGGCATGACTTTGAAAACACAAGCCATGTCCACATCTGTGAAGTGGATGCAATTTGGTGCGATACACTTGTCATCAGTGTCATCTGCTGAAGAGATTTTAAACACTTACTCACGCCGTTTATGTATATGAGTGCATGAAACCTCTGAGAGTCATGGATTTGTGTTTGTGCAGAGCATGTGTGGACCGGGATGAAACTGAGTAAAATGCATATCTGGAGGATGTATGCTGGGTGTTGCATCTACATTTTCTGATGGGGTAATAGTCAACTCCCAGAGGCCGGTTCCACTGACAGAAATACATCAACATGCTAACAAAATTTACTACTGCCCTCACCTACCTCCTCCTCCATTTCCCCCCTCACCCTTCTTCATCCCAGCAAACCCTGATAGGCCAAGGTCAGCCAATTACCCTTCACTGGACACACACTCATAAACACACACACACACACAGAAGCACGTCATTGCTTGAGTGTCTGACTGTAGTGCAGTGGACAGCGGCCTGGCATGCTAGATTCATGGGAATATGTCAGCCATCAGCCTGGGCATTTCAAACAATGCCTCACAATGTGCTTGACAGCCCTGAAAAACAGCCTGGTGCTTGGAAACTGCCAGCCCATCATCTCAACTCCCTCATCTGGGCTCTCTCTGGCTCTCTCCACATCTCCCGCCTTCCTTCCCTCTGTTTGTCTCTCTCTGTATCTCATTTTCAGCCCTAATTCACCCTCCGAGCTCTCATATACTGTCATTCACTCAAGTCCTACCTCTTTATATTTTTATTTCCTACCCTCCGACACATTTTTTTCCACCTTTGTCACAAAGCGGTGTATCTTTTCACAGATTTTTCCCTATTCCATTTCTCCGTGGTGTGAAACAGCAGCAGATGCCCCTTATTAGGAGCTGAGCGGCAGGTCAGTGCGTAGTTAAGTGCATAACACACACAGGCTGGGAGCGCACACGGGGTAGTTATGTACATGATGGTATTATCTGGCCAGGCGGTGATATATCTTAGTGAGACACCAGCCCATAAAGCTGCAGGGACACGGAGTCCCCTTCTCTCCTTTCGCTCCCCTCCAGTCACATGCAGTAACAAGCGGCCCTGATTCACAGCATTCAATTTACACTGGCTCGTAACAGCAGCTGATGGGCTCTAGGAGGTTGGAGAAAGGCTAAGGATAGGATTGGGGATGAGAGAGCAAGAAATTCGATCTGGGAATAGAAAAAAAAGGGAGATGGTTTCACTTGAGGAAAGATTAGCTATAATCCAGACACTGGAGATGGCTGCGGCGATTAGTGACGGTGATGCCGCTAAATAAATGGATTTGACAGTAACAATGATGATTTCCTCACTGACATTTTTTTTTTTCTTGTGAGTGAACTTAAGGCAGCAGTAGCTGAAAACTCCTCATCATTCTGTTATTTTGTTTAGAATAAAAGTTAAACTGAATCAGTATCACATACATACAAATGCAAATACATCCAGCCATTGTTAAGAGCTTACACTCTTGTGAGACTGTTATAAATAAAACGTATTATTATTTATTATTACTAGAACCAGCCAATGGGAGCATTGCTTATTTGAATGGGAGCAGAGCCCCAGCCGCATCACGGACTCAACCATAAAAACAATGAGATTAAACCATCTCCTCAATTTAAAGAAAAAAAAAAAGTGTAAATGTGTCTACCTTAAAGAAGAAGGGGAAGTTTGTCCAAAAGGTTTTTGTAAATGGTAAATTGTAAATAGCATGCATTTATCTAGTGCTTTTCATACCCTTCTCAGGCACGCAAGGCGCTTGCTCTAGGTCCTGCGCTCCATTGTATTGCATTTTACTTTTAGCCAAACAGTTATAGTGAGCAGTCAATAATTTCCCTGAATGAAAGCATGCACAGTAAAATCCATCAACCTCACTAGCTAACAAACAAGCACACACTATGTCTAATGCTGAATAATAATAATGCATATATGCTAGCTAGTTTTTACTTAGCCCATTGTTTGTAACCTGGGAAGTGTGCAGACAGCTTATTTGCTCCACTCTCTCTCCTGATTAGGTGTGGTAAAGTGTGAGGTACCAGGAAATCTATTTAGCATTTATTGCAAAGCAGAGTGACTAGGATAGTACCAAAGTTATAGACTGAGCACTTCATACACTTACCCTTTAAGCGAGGTGTTTTTGTCAACAAAACTGACTCCCTATCCCATACAGAAACTCTTCCTTCGCCTGCACCTAGTAATCAGTCTGTAGTTTTACCTAGTGACAACTCTGATATCTTATTATTTTAGAGCACAAACTATTTCTGGAAAGCTAAGTAGATCAAACAATTGGAAAAGTGAAAAGGTTAACCATAATCCATTCACTGGAGATGTCTGGCTCTATGCCGCATTGATTAGTGAGGTTGATGCCACTCCAGATTATGATGATGAGAAAACTTTGCTGCATTTAATTAAGTCTAAATAGACAATTATGTAATCCTGTTGACACCAAATTGCAACCTCAACGTCCTCTTGCTCATGTTCGGAGATGTGTGTGTTAAAAAGTGTCAAGGCGGGCAACTCAACACAATCCAGAGAACAGGCCGACCCCAATCCCACCCCCCAGATGAATATGTATCATTCCAAAAACTCTGATCCATATCTGCATTCTGTAATTCAAAACACTGCAGTCCCCGTCTGCCTCTTTTCCACTCTATGCACCATGCTATGCATATATAAACTTATAAATCTGTTACGGTTCAAAAATACATTTACCTCCTAGAATTTATTAAGGAATGCATTTTTACACTGCTGAAAAAGCCTCCTAGGTAATAAAACAAAAAAATAAAACACTGATGGCTTTAAAAGTAAAATAATGAGGATTGTGTAGCCCTGTGAACTGGTGCATTTACATGTGTTCAAGTCCATTTGTCACTCCATTCAAGGTCAAACGGTGCTTTGGTAAAGACTAACAACAACATGCAAATTTGTTTTCATTAATTTATTCATTCATTGCTGTATTGATTTTGTTGAGTGTGCATTTAAAGTGTACAAACTGGTCGTGGCAACATTAGCCTGCATTTTGATGTAATAGACTTAGCGCTACCTGAGTCTCTAGGCGTGTATTATGTTATATTGCTCCCCTGTCTACAGGCATTACAGTGATGTGCATAGTGGGAGGCTGTAAAGAAATAGCCTGGCAATGAAAACTCATGCCCACTTGAATACACAGAATCACCTTCCAAAATAAGTCGAGCATTATAATCATTACTGGGTTTTTTTGACACAGTGGTACTGTTAAAACATCATTTTTGGGCTTGATTGTACGTGGTTGAATTAAAGCTTATGAAAAATATTAATGTTGGTCAGATACCAATACCAATAATACTCATACTAATTATCAATTTTACCACACATGAGTACTATACTCACTGAGGTGTGACTTATTTTCTGTATAGTATCTGTTTGGGCATATAATATTGGTCCACACCTCTTTATGTACATCTAACCTCAAAATTGCATTTGTGTAAGAAAAACTGTTAATTCGAGCAGTGTGAAGAAAACCGGAGAACAATGACCACTGGGTCACCTTTTAAGAAGTTTCAGTTCTTGTGTATCCATTCAACACAGCACACACAAAATATACATTATTTATACAATAAAATATTACAAAGGAGTCATTTGGTCATTGTTATAGATCTCCTTGTGCTTGTTTATCAACACATTGTGGCATTCTAACCAAATTTATAGGCTTGGATGTACCCAATCAAATATAAGTATATTAAAACTGGTGATGAAAATATGTGCTTGTCAGCACAACACTTAAATATGTGGTGCATCTTGGTCCACACCTCTGAGAGATATGTCACTCTCTTCAATGAATTGGCTATGTACATGTATTCCACGTTTTGACGTTATTTGAGTAATTGATTGCATGTGTAAATGACAAGAGCTTAGCACACATATCATTCATAAGAGTTGGCCAGTGAGCATGGCCTGATCTTTTGACATATCAGCACATGAGAATGATGGATACACATGTGGGCACCATAGTTGACATTCATGCTCAGCTGATAATTCATGAGCTTCATTGTGCATGGATCTTCGTCTTTTGCCTGAGACTGACAGAGGACTCAGGCGCGGCTTGTGCACCCCTGACATATTTAGCATTCACGCTTTAGCATGGGTGTGTGTTTCAAATGGCCAGTGACACCCACACTGGCTGATTCATATTCACAGTGTACATTTGGGCCATGCAGGTAATGGCTTCTGATGCACACAGGATCATTGAGATTCACTGTGTGCGTGGCGCTGCTGCTGCTGCTGCTGCTGCGGACCTGTCAATAGACCAGCAGGGTGGGGGTGGGGGGGTTGTGGACGTTGGACAGAGTAGGAGAGGGACAGAGCTGAGATTTGGCTGTCTTCTCTGTCATTTCTCTCTTGGAGAGGGAGACCCTAGGGAGGCCCCTTCAGTAGCTACGGACACACACACACACACACACATACCTGTCTTTATTATTTTGTGAGGACGCAAGACCAGCTCGTGCAATCTGGGGACCACCCTTTCTGTTGGTTTTACAGCAATGAAAAAAATCAGGCAGAGCCCCATAGAGTTTCTAAACAGTAATTGCACCTCAAATACTCAATAAGACACAAAAAGTTCCCACACCTGACTGTGAGCCTATTCCTGGGGACTTTGCAGGTTCTTAGGTACATGTGAGGCCAGAACTTAAACACTTTCAGGTTTTTCATACTTTCTTAGTTCCTCTATGTGTTTAATTGAATTACTACTAGACTGAGCTTTTTATAATAATACTTGAAGAATAAATTAGGAATAAATTATATCCACCAATGCTTACTACAGAAATCAAGGACAAAAAGTAGTAACATGTTCTAAACTTTATTAGAAAATTTCCAGCCCAAACTGAATCATGTTACAACAGTGAACATGTCTGTGCCCATTTAAATCTACAAAGCAGAACACAAAATGTTAACATTAATGAGCACTTTAAAACTTTCTTTTAAGAGCTGTGATTCTATTCTTAACATAAAATTTTATGGCCAACCAATCTCTGTTTTTGAGTGTTACTTTTTCGAGTTGCAGGCACTTTTCACAGTCGCTTTTGCCTGGAACACGACAGGATTTGATGAAGGACATTAAGTGCTTCTCAACAGCAAGGACCTCGTCTTTTTCCCACATTCTTTTTTTGCCAGGTTTGCGAGCTGAGAAACAACAAACAGACACCAAAGTAACATGAATACACAATTTAGGAGCAAAAAAGTTTTGTATTTACTGGTTAACATGACTGAAATTACTTTACATTTTGTTTTTGAAGTTGGCGGCGTTTGAGTCACTGTTGGTGGTGTTGTGTCTGGCTGTGGCGTTGCATCATCGTAGTCATCTGGCACTGAAGTCTCAATCTCCTCTTCTGTCTGACTGCTTGAGACCAGTCCCTCTAAAAGACAAAATGTAGAAAAAAAAAATTCATTCATTTTCAAGAATTGCACTGGCTCCACAAACAAAGACACTGTGAAATGATTTGCAAAAGTATGCTGGTTAAAGACCCAGTAATACAATACGAGTTTCAAATTTGTGTGTGGTTGATGTGTGGATTTGTTTTAAAGTATGTGAGTCAGGTCAGGAAGACTCAAGCAGAGGAGGTGTGGAGGTTGACAAAAAAAAAAAAAAGAGTCTGGAAAGAAAGTGTCCAGGACACTTGGTAATCCTAAAGAGAGCTCCCAGCAGACCACTGCTACCTAGTTTTTCTCTAGCCAATGCCAGGTCACTGGGTAACAATATGTAGTTGAGACTGTATAAATACAAAGCGGTCATGTGTATTTATTCTAGCATTACCAACAGATTACAGAGCCTTGCAGGTTGTGGGTAAAATCATTTTGATTACTGAGCCACTGCATAGCAGAATTTATTTTGTACCTTTTGTGCAATGACAATTTAACTGAATAAAAACTACTTACCCTGTGAGTTTGAGTTATTTAACACCTCTGTGTCGCTGTCAACCTCCACATTGTCTGTCAAGATTAAAAACAAGGAATTTAGTAAAACAAAAAAATTGTATCAAACACTACACAAGAAATGGACAAATTAATACCTTCTGGGTCAATACTGATGTCATCGAGGCTTTTTCCCTTGAATTCTGCGATGCGTCCCTGCTCCAGAGCCATGAGAACCTTGCTAATTTTCGCCAGTTGCAGGGTGCCTTCAGGAAGTCTGTAGAACTGTCGATGGACTCTCACATCATGGCCCAGAAAATCGGCCAACTGATCTAACTCCGTGTTACTGAGGTTTAGAACTTGCGACAAAGTTGCTGTTTGTTTGCGCAGTTTTGTAGAGGTGAGACTTTCTGGGTTTTTTGCACCGCAGAGCAAGGCAAAATGCCGAAGACAATCAGATCCACGGTAATAGGAAAATGCATTTGGTCTTGCAAAAAGGTATTTGTTTTCCTGAATAACCTCACATGTCTCCCGTTTGGCAACAAGAAGATCCAATGATTCTTGCATTGCTGGAGTCAGTAGTACTGGAACCTTTCTGCCCCTCTTTCCCCTTATCTCTAATCTTCTAAAATGTTGACACAGTTTCTTTTCTAAATCTGAGAGTGCATCGTTCAGATCTTGTAGTGCTCCTGGTTGGTTTGGAGACAAATATGCTGAAAGAGGCATTTTTGATACTTCACCTGATCTTCGTCTGTTAAACAGGATTACTTGAGTCAAAGTGACCTTTGCCAGCCATGCCCATGTCTGGGTTGATGTTTCTGTAGAGAGCATGGTGTAACGTTTCTGCTGTTCCACATCCAGATAGGAATGTAACGCTTGGACGTCCTTTGTAAAAGGAGCAAAGAGGGCATTCCACTTTGCTTCCTGAAGTGTTCTCAAAGATCCTGCAGATATCATTTCATGCCATCTTGCTTCATATATCTGACGAAATGTGCGTGCAGTTTTCGCCTCACTGTAGTTGTTCTGAACATTTGAACGGCTCTCAACTAACATGGAAATTTTTGTTAAGCTATGTCCCAGTTTGAGAGCCAAACTTGGGCACCTGTATGTATTGGTTGAACTTTCATAGCCAGATACATTTCTTACTGATTCTATGACTTGCAAGAAATTTCCCGGCTTAATGTGGTCTTCAATACACTTTAATTGAGTAGTTTTCTTTGAGGATAACAGAAGCCTTCCCAGCTCCCTCATTTTCTGACGAATGTATTCATGTTTCCCAGTGTCGTGCCCTAACCGGTTGTATAGATGCTCACCAAACTCAAGAATGCACTGGTCTGTTTTGACTACAGAAAAAACCTCATCCTGCACCATGCTGCTTAACAACTTCCAAAATTCCTCTTTAAGACCAGGTGGTGCCGGTACAGCGAATGCACAAAGTGCCTGAGCACGTGTTTTTCCTGGTTTTGATGGACCACTAGGTTTGAATTTACATTTTTGCACATGTTTCCAAAGACTCTTCTTTCTGAAAAAGCCTTGGCAGTATACACAGTGCAGAAAATCATTTGCCTCAGCAGCTTCTTGAGGTTGCTTGCAAGGAACAAGTTGACCTGTACCAGCATTCAGCACATCAACATTATGTCTAAAGTTGCCTCTGTTCCTTAAATGCTCCAGATGCAGTTTTCTTTCTTTGGATCCTGTTGTAAAGGACAAGGCCCGAGCAACCTCCAGCTCATTTTTATGGGCACGCTCCAAATGCCTTGATATTTTTGAAACCCCCACCTTACAGTATAAGCAATATTGCTTTTTGTTATACATCCTTGAGCCATCCTGTTTTTTCCTAACTGCCTGGATTGAAAGTGAATCATGGACTGTACTAGTGGATGGTGAGGAAGCACTGTCTGGAGGGTATTGCTTCTCATTTATTGTGAAATTTTCAAAAGGAACTTCAGTGTCTTCTCTTTGGCTTTTTGGAGAATGGCTGCTTGGGTGTTTTGTTGTAGGAAGTGATGCACTTAGTTTTCTGTGTTGTTTTTGAGAACTTTTTGGATTTCTTGTGGGTGACCCCATTACTGTTGAGTTGCATGTCTTGCCAATGTTTGATATTTTGGCGTTTAAGATTGTGAGTCTGCTCTTTTCCTTATTCTCAAGCCCAAGAACTTGACTTTTTTCTGTACAATCTGAAGAATCTTCACTGTCACTGGTCTTTGGAATGTATTCTTCTTCACTGTCATCTGAGGTATCAAAGAGCTCGTCGGAATCAAATTCAATCTGGTTCTTCATCTTTAGAAATTTAAAAAGAAGACATGAAGAAAAAATAAATGAGACAAACCTGCATTACATTTTTGTCAGCCAAGTAAGTCGTTCTACAGTATATACCTGTACACTTTTGGTCCTCCCTAGCCTTGGGACAAACTCTTGCTCCTGCGCTGATGCTGTGAGTGAATAGCTAGAGCTGGCATTCCCACCCTGTATGTCAACAACACATGCGCAAAATTCAGAAGTGTATTAAAACACTAATAAAAAAGTGCAACCAAAGGGTTAAACTGTTCAGATTAAAATACCTCAATAACATTCTCTGGGTTAGTGAAGTTCATTCCAGCTTGGCTCAGCAAAGATTCAAGTTCCAGCTCAATGAAGGGCTATAGACAAAAAATCAACAAACAAAAAAAAGTTACAATATGAATTTACCATTTTCTATATGTTCACTGTCATCTTGAGTCATTGATATAATTAACATTTTAATGAGGAGTGATAGCAATTTTCCAAAACATGTATGAAACAGAATTAGGTATGTGACATTAAAAACAAACAATAGTGCTAATGCCTCATGCCAAAGCAAGTGGAAAAAAAAAGCTTAGTCAGAGTGATCCAAGTAAAAGTAGTAATCCGGAAACGCAAATGATTTTTAATTTAGATTTTCATGATCTAAACATAGAAAGAAAAAGGATTTACAACATTCCCATTGACGGATTTTCAAATAAAACTAATAAAGGAGTCATTAGACACTCATCTCCATGAAAACTGTCAATGTAAAAATTACTTTCCTCACTGAAAAAGAAGAAGTAGAAAATGTTTCCAATGTTAATCAGTTACTGTACTCTCCACATAACATAACAAAAGTCCTTTAAAAGACCCCTTTACTCCACTCCCCTTTAGTCTACAAAAACAAGAAACTCCTAAAATAGCTTCTATCTACACACTGTGGTCCCCACAAAACCAAAGTCCTGACAAGTGTGTAAAAGGACCCCTTTAGTCTACAAAACAAGAAACTCCTACAATATCTATATATCTATCTATAATGAGTTACTCATACTCCGTGGTCCCCACAAAACAGAAGTCCTGACAAGTGTGTTAAAGGACCCCATTAGTTTATAAAAACATGAAACCCCGAAAATATTACACTTTCTACCTCTAGAAGGGGCCCTCTTTACTTGTTCATCTAAAATGTAAAGCAATGCAAGATGAAATACAGTTTCTAAAAGGTACCTGGTTCATGTTTAGTGAACTCTCAGGCTCCTGGTCTTTGGTTCTGGACATGCAGGTCTCAGCCAACTCAGTCACAAGCAGGAATTGTCCTCCATCCTAAAGAAGAAAGATGAAAATAGGACTTATAAAGAAAAAAAAAGTAAGAGTCTAAACATAGATATACACATTATACTAAGACCAATGGAGGTCTGAGAGGACTAAGGTGACCTGTACAGAACAGCACACGTGACTGGTACAAACTAAACTGTGCTCATCCTCAATGGCACATATTCTACTTTAGACCTTTTTAATTTAATGCACAGAAAAGAGACTACAGCAGGAATAATTGTGTCCAATATTACTCAGTCACCGTGGTCCCCAAAAAACCGAAGACCTGACAAGTGTGTTAAGGACCCCTTTGGTCTACAAAAACAAGAAACTCCTAAAATAGCTATTTCTATTTATACACTGTGGTCCCCACAAAACAAAAGTCCTGACAAGTGTGTAAAAGGACCCCTTTAGTCTACAAAAACAAGAAACTCCTACAATACCTATATATCTATCTATAATGAGTTAATTAAACTCCATGGTCCCCACAAAACAGAAGTCCTGACAAGTGAGTTAAAGGACCCCATTAGTTTATAAAAACATGAAACCCCGAAAATATTACACTTTCTACCTCTAGAAGGGGCTCTCTTTATTTGTTCATCTAAAATGTAAAGCAATGCAAAATGAAATACAGTTTCTAAAAGCTACCTGGTTCATGTTTAGTGAACTCTCAGGCTCCTGGTCTTTGGTTCTGGACATGCAGGTCTCAGCCAACTCAGTCACAAGCAGGAATTGTCCTCCATCCTAAAGAAGAAAGATGAAAATAGGACTTCTATTACAACTCAACATCAGACCCAGTCAAATACAAAACCCTGGAAAGAGGCACTCAAAAATAAGAGTCTAAACAATAGACATACACATTATACTAGGACCAATGGAGGTCTGAGAGGACTAAGGTGACCTGTACAGAACAGCACATGTGACTGGTGCAAACTAAACTGTGCTCATCCTCAATGGCCCATATTCTACTTTAGGCCTGTTTAAGTTAATGTACAGAAAAGAGACTACAGCAGGAATAATTGTGTCCAATATTACTCAGTCACCGTGGTCCCCACAAAACCGAAGACCAGACAAGTGTGTTAAGGACCCCTTTAGTCAACAAAAACAAGAAACTCCTAAAATAGCTATTTCTATCTACACATTGTGGTCTCCACAAAACAAAAGTCCTGACAAGTGTGTAAAAGGACCCCTTTAGTCTACAAAAACAAGAAACTCCTACAATACCTATATATCTATCTATAATGAGTTACTCATACTCCGTGGTCCCCACAAAACAGAAGTCCTGACAAGTGTGTTAAAGGACCCCATTAGTTTAAAAAACATGAAACCCTGAAAACATTACACTTTCTACATCTAGAAGGGGCCTCTTTATTTGTTCATCTAAAATGTAAAGAAATGCAAAATGAAATACAGTTTCTAAAAGGTACCTGGTTCATGTTTAGTGAACTCTCAGGCTCCTGGTCTTTGGTTCTGGACATGCAGGTCTCAGCCAACTCAGTCACAAGCAGGAATTGTCCTCCATCCTGAAGAAGAAAGATGAAAATAGGACTTCTATTACAACTCAACATCAGACCCAGTCAAATACAAAACCTGGTAAGAGGCACTCAAAAATAAGAGTCTAAACAATAGATATACACATCATATTAGGACCAATGGAGGTCTGAGAGGACTACAGTGACCTGTACAGAACAGCACATATGACTGGTACAAACTAAACTGTGCTCATCCTCAATGGCAAATATTCTACTTTAGGCCTGTTTAATTTAATGCATAATGAAATATAGTTTCTAAAAGGTACCTGGTTCATGTTTGGTGAACTCTCTGGCTCCTGGTCTTTGGTTATGGACATGCAGGTCTCAGCCAACTCAGTCACAAGCAGGGATTGTCCTCCGTCCTAAAGAAGAAAGATGAAAATAGGACTTATATTGTTAAAAAAAAAAGTAAGAGTCTAAACATAGATATACACATTATACTAAGACCAATGGAGGTCTGAGAGGACTAAGGTGACCTGTACAGAACAGCACATGTGACTGGTACAAACTAAACTGTGCTCATCCTCAATGGCACATATTCTACTTTAGGCCTGTTTAATTTAATGCACAGAAAAGACACTACAGCAGGAATAATTGTGTCCAATATTACTCAGTCACCGTGGTCTCCAAAAAAACGAAGACCTGACAAGTGTGTTAAGGACCCCTTTAGTCAACAAAAACAAGACACTCCTAAAATGGCTATTTCTATCTACACTCTGTGGTCCCCACAAAACAAAAGTCCTGACAGTGTGTAAAAGGACCCCTTTAGTCTACAAAAACAAGAAACTCCTACAATACCTATATATCTATCTATAATGAGTTAATTAAACTCCGTGGTCCCCACAAAACAGAAGTCCTGACAAGTGAGTTAAAGGACCCCATTAGTTTATAAAAACATGAAACCCTGAAAATATTACACTTTCTACCTCTAGAAGGGGCCCTCTTTATTTGTTCATCTAAAATGTAAAGCAATGCAAAATGAAATACAGTTTCTTAAAGGTACCTGGTTCATGTTTGGTGAACTCTCTGGCTCCTGGTCTTTGGTTCTGGACATGCAGGTCTCAGCCAACTCAGTCACAAGCAGGGATTGTCCTCCGTCCTAAAGAAGAAAGATGAAAATAGGACTTATATTGTTAAAAAAAAAAAGTAAGAGTCTAAACATAGATATACACATTATACTAAGACCAATGGAGGTCTGAGAGGACTAAGGTGACCTGTACAGAACAGCACATGTGACTGGTACAAACTAAACTGTGCTCATCCTCAATGGCACATATTCTACTTTAGGCCTGTTTAATTTAATGCACAGAAAAGACACTACAGCAGGAATAATTGTGTCCAATATTACTCAGTCACCGTGGTCCCCAAAAAACCGAAGACCTGACAAGTGTGTTAAGGACCCCTTTAGTCAACAAAAACAAGACACTCCTAAAATGGCTATTTCTATCTACACTCTGTGGTCCCCACAAAACAAAAGTCCTGACAAGTGTGTAAAAGGACCCCTTTAGTCTACAAAAACAAGAAACTCCTACAATACCTATATATCTATCTATAATGAGTTAATTAAACTCCGTGGTCCCCACAAAACAGAAGTCCTGACAAGTGAGTTAAAGGACCCCATTAGTTTATAAAAACATGAAACCCCGAAAATATTACACTTTCTACCTCTAGAAGGGGCCCTCTTTATTTGTTCATCTAAAATGTAAAGCAATGCAAAATGAAATACAGTTTCTTAAAGATACCTGGTTCATGTTTGGTGAACTCTCTGGCTCCTGGTCTTTGGTTCTGGACATGCAGGTCTCAGCCAACTCAGTCACAAGCAGGGATTGTCCTCCGTCCTAAAGAAGAAAGATGAAAATAGGACTTATATTGTTAAAAAAAAAAGTAAGAGTCTAAACATAGATATACACATTATACTAAGACCAACAGAACAGCACATGTGACCGGTACAAACTAAACTGTGCTCATCCTCAATGGCACATATTCTACTTTAGGCCTGTTTAATTTAATGCACAGAAAAGACTCTACAGCAGGAATAATTGTGTCCAATATTACTCAGTCACCGTGGTCCCCAAAAAACCGAAGACCTGACAAGTGTCTTAAGGACCCCTTTAGTCAACAAAAACAGGACACTCCTAAAATGGCTATTTCTATCTACACTCTGTGGTCCCCACAAAACATGAGTCCTGACAAGTGTGTAACAGGACCCCTTTAGTCTACAAAAACAAGAAACTCCTACAATACCTATATATCTATCTATAATGAGTTAATTAAACTCCGTGGTCCCCACAAAACAGAAGTCCTGACAAGTGAGTTAAAGGACCCCATTAGTTTATAAAAACATGAAACCCCGAAAATATTACACTTTCTACCTCTAGAAGGGGCCCTCTTTATTTGTTCATCTAAAATGTAAAGCAATGCAAAATGAAATATAGTTTCTAAAAGGTACCTGGTTCATGTTTGGTGAACTCTCTGGCTCCTGGTCTTTGGTTCTGGACATGCAGGTCTCAGCCAACTCAGTCACAAGCAGGGATTGTCCTCCGTCCTAAAGAAGAAAGATGAAAATAGGACTTATATTGTTTAAAAAAAAGTAAGAGTCTAAACATAGATATACACATTATACTAAGACCAATGGAGGTCTGAGAGGACTAAGGTGACCTGTACAGAACAGCACACGTGACTGGTACAAACTAAACTGTGCTCATCCTCAATGGCACATATTCTACTTTAGGCCTGTTTAATTTAATGCACAGAAAAGACTCTACAGCAGGAATAATTGTGTCCAATATTACTCAGTCACCGTGGTCCCCATAAAACCGAAGACCTGACAAGCGTGTTAAGGACCCCTTTAGTCAACAAAAACAAGACACTCCTAAAATGGCTATTTCTATCTACACTCTGTGGTCCCCACAAAACAAAAGTCCTGACAAGTGTGTAAAAGGACCCCTTTAGTCTACAAAAACAAGAAACTCCTACAATACCTATATATCTATCTATAATGAGTTAATTAAACTCCGTGGTCCCCACAAAACAGAAGTCCTGACAAGTGAGTTAAAGGACCCCATTAGTTTATAAAAACATGAAACCCCGAAAATATTACACTTTCTACCTCTAGAAGGGGCCCTCTTTATTTGTTCATCTAAAATGTAAAGCAATGCAAAATGAAATACAGTTTCTAAAAGGTACCTGGTTCATGTTTGGTGAACTCTCTGGCTCCTGGTCTTTGGTTCTGGACATGCAGGTCTCAGCCAACTCAGTCACAAGCAGGGATTGTCCTCCGTCCTAAAGAAGAAAGATGAAAATAGGACTTATATTGTTAAAAAAAAAAGTAAGAGTCTAAACATAGATATACACATTATACTAAGACCAATGGAGGTCTGAGAGGACTAAGGTGACCTGTACAGAACAGCACATGTGACTGGTACAAACTAAACTGTGCTCATCCTCAATGGCACATATTCTACTTTAGGCCTGTTTAATTTAATGCACAGAAAAGACACTACAGCAGGAATAATTGTGTCCAATATTACTCAGTCACCGTGGTCTCCAAAAAAACGAAGACCTGACAAGTGTGTTAAGGACCCCTTTAGTCAACAAAAACAAGACACTCCTAAAATGGCTATTTCTATCTACACTCTGTGGTCCCCACAAAACAAAAGTCCTGACAAGTGTGTAAAAGGGCCCTTTTAGTCTACAAAAATAACAAACTACCTATTTCTATCTATACACCATGGTTCCCACAAAACAGAAGTGCTGACACGTGTGTTAAAGGACCACTCTTGCACACAAAAATAATTATACATAGCAGAAATTAAAAAGCACCCTAACAACTGAACCCATACTTTACATTTACTTTGTTAAACAGACCTGTTTTCTCCAAGGCCATTCAGTTCCTCCATAATCGTATGTAATCTCTTCTCCCGCATGTATGTCCCTTTTGGCGAATAGACAGAGATGTGGTTTCCCTTCTGACATAATTTTTTTCATTTTGCAGTTTGGGTACAGGTGGTCATCGTTGACCAGTCGTCCAAGACTTCCATCTTCTAGAGATGCATCAATACTTAAAAAAGCACAATAAACACTTGTTAACAATTTACACTCATTTAAACAACTAATTATTATATTACTGATATATTTGTATTTATTCTGTTTAATTCATTTTAAATAACCTGTCCCATTACTTAAATTGGTGTTCAATTTCCTGATGATTTGTGAACATACACATTTATTTAACATTAACAAATTATTTCCTAAAATTCAAATTCAGTCTTACCACCATGTCTTCTCTCTCCAGTAGAAGTTAAACATAAAGACAGTACATCTACTGTGGTAAACTCTTCGCCTTCTGTCTTCTTCCTCCGAGTCTATAAGTTCTCCTCTATACTCCACCACAAAGTCTTCTTTTTTTATTTCTGTCTTTGCAAACACACCTCGTCCTAGCACACATATAAAAGGTTTTTTACATTGTTATAATAACAAATTTGAATTCTGACAAAACTACTCCTGCATGTTTCATTATGACTAGTCTATAGTGGGGTGGGCGATATGGTAAAAATATTACATGACCATATAATATGACAATTTGGATTTTATCACAATATTAGTTGACATTGTATTTTTTTGTCTTTCACCAAAGACTACTGTTATCAGTTTCTTCATAAAACCTCTTTAACTACAAGTTCAATGTACATTCAATCTTATGTTTTGTTACAGTAAAAATGACAGTGAAGAGCAGAGCTTAAATGAATGCACTATATTACATTATACTATATTACGATATTCCCAGATGAGCAGATTGTCATTCATTTTTATTGAATTTTGCCCACCCTAGTCTACAGTCTATAACTAGACTATACTATTCACCAAAAGTTAGGGTTATTTGACTTTCAGGTGAAATTACAGAATGTGCCTCAAATGCAATATAACCTATAAATTACCATCACCTGGTTCAACTCAAACATCAGATGTTTATGATATGCCGTTGCATAAACATTTACCACAGATTTAACCTGAAAGTCAAAAATCCCTAATGTTTTGTGTAGTCATCCAACTCACCTTTGAAGGAGTTTATATATTTTACTTCCAACAAAGCGGTCTTGTCAAGTGCCTTTGCTGCATGCTCTATAGCATCATCTTTTGGAGGTTTCCTGCGCCTCCTGAAATCCATTGCCTGTCCTGTAATCATATTATGTAGAATTTTATTGCAAGTGTAATAAATAAGGCCCCTACAGTATAGGGAAAAGTAATAGTTGTTAGCAAGCAGGTTGTTAGTAATAAGTAATAAAGGTCAAACCCTGACATGTAAGTGACGTGTTGCATTTAAATATACATAAAAATATAGTATTTTTACCTCCAACATGGAGGTAATGTTTTCAGTAGCGATTGTCTGTTTGCACAGAAAGTGCAAAGTAAACAGAGCAATGAGACACACAAAAAATGTGTTTCAATTAGTGTGGTCCCCACAACCCCTCACAGTTCTGACATTTATGAAAGTGGAAACTCTGGTCAACTCTGGCTGTTGCAAGGTGCTATATAAATAAATGTTGATTTGAATGACGATTGGAAACCATAAAAACCATTAAAAGAAAGTTTTTAGGTACAGAAATATTTGACGCATTTAAAATATGTAATAAATTCTAACATAACATGGGACCCCATTAAATCGTTAAAACCAGAGAAGTGTAAATGTCCAACAACTTATATTTTATAAACAACTCTGAAGTATTTAACATTAGCAATGGACCATAACAAGATGAAAGGAATAAATATACTTTTAAATAGATTACCTTTCTTATTCTTTACCACCCATGTGCCTGATGCAGCTGCTAGCTAGTTAGCAACAAGGTTTTAACAGGGGATCCCTTTAAACCATAAAAACCATAAAAGAATACAAGTCCGATAACTTACATTTTATAAACAAGTCTTGAAGTATTTAACATTAGCAATGGATTATAATAAGGAGAAATGAATGACAATACTTTAAAACAGATTACCTTTTTTAATTCTCTCCCATCCATGTGCCAGTGGCAGCTGCTAGCTAGTTAGTAATTAGCTTTGACCTTGGACCCCATTAAACCATAAAAACCAGAAAAGTGTAAAAGTCTGATGATTCATTGATTATATGAACAAATTTGAAGTATTTAACATTAGCAATGGATCCTGACAAGAAGAAATTACTTACGATACCTTTGAACAGATCACTGATGTTTTATGTATGTGCCTTTTGCAGCTGCTAGCTAGGTAGCAACAAGGGTGTAACAGGGGACCCCATTAAACCGTTAAAACCAGAAAAGTGTAAATGTCCCATAACTTATATTTTATAACAAGAAGAAATGAATAAATCTACTTACTAACTAGTTAGTGCAACTAAGATAATTAGCATCAGCCAACCCCATGGAACCTCATTTAAGTACCAAAATAAAATAAATAGACCACACATTTTGCTCTTCAACATTAAAACACTGATTCTGAGCAGATTTACCTAATAATAATAAATCTGTCTAGATTATTTACTTGATCATTTTGCAGATCTTTTATTAATTTTAAATAAAAATATATTAAACTGATTAAATAAACTGAATGAAAAGACTTACCTTTTAACACCTGTTCCACTTCCCAAAACCAACGTGAAATGTCTTTATTTGTCTGTCCCGTTATCTTCTCCAGTTGAATGATGAAATATAGTAGTCCATGTGTTAATTCTTTGGTTCATTTGTCATTTAGCATCTAATTTAAAGCTCGATTACAGCAGAGGACTGTGTGTGTTTTTATTACCGTTGTGAGGACTGTGTGTGCGTGTGTGTGTAAGTGCAGTACCAGCCTCTACCACTAGAGGCCGAAACTGAGCAACTTCTGGCACACACACTTATACACACTAAGTTAGTTTTTGTCACTTCTGGGGATCATTAAGAAAATCGTTCAGGGCAATGTTTAGACCCTTTTTTCACCAAATATATAGTTAATTTTGTGGGGACCAGCATTTTGGTCCCCACAAAAATTTTGGTCCCCACTTCACGAGTGTGCTGTCAGGTGGCGGTGCCCACAAGGTAATAAAAACACACACACACACACACACACACACACACACACACACACACACATACCTGTCTTTATTATTTTGTGAGGACGCAAGACCAGCTCGTGCAATCTGGGGACCACCCTTTCTGTTGGTTTTACAGCAATGAAAAAAATCAGGCAGAGCCCCATAGAGTTTCTAAACAGTAATTGCACCTCAAATACTCAATAAGACACAAAAAGTTCCCACACCTGACTGTGAGCCTATTCCTGGGGACTTTGCAGGTTCTTAGGTACATGTGAGGCCAGAACTTAAACACTTTCAGGTTTTTCATACTTTCTTAGTTCCTCTATGTGTTTAATTGAATTACTACTAGACTGAGCTTTTTATAATAATACTTGAAGAATAAATTAGGAATAAATTATATCCACCAATGCTTACTACAGAAATCAAGGACAAAAAGTAGTAACATGTTCTAAACTTTATTAGAAAATTTCCAGCCCAAACTGAATCATGTTACAACAGTGAACATGTCTGTGCCCATTTAAATCTACAAAGCAGAACACAAAATGTTAACATTAATGAGCACTTTAAAACTTTCTTTTAAGAGCTGTGATTCTATTCTTAACATAAAATTTTATGGCCAACCAATCTCTGTTTTTGAGTGTTACTTTTTCGAGTTGCAGGCACTTTTCACAGTCGCTTTTGCCTGGAACACGACAGGATTTGATGAAGGACATTAAGTGCTTCTCAACAGCAAGGACCTCGTCTTTTTCCCACATTCTTTTTTTGCCAGGTTTGCGAGCTGAGAAACAACAAACAGACACCAAAGTAACATGAATACACAATTTAGGAGCAAAAAAGTTTTGTATTTACTGGTTAACATGACTGAAATTACTTTACATTTTGTTTTTGAAGTTGGCGGCGTTTGAGTCACTGTTGGTGGTGTTGTGTCTGGCTGTGGCGTTGCATCATCGTAGTCATCTGGCACTGAAGTCTCAATCTCCTCTTCTGTCTGACTGCTTGAGACCAGTCCCTCTAAAAGACAAAATGTAGAAAAAAAATTCATTCATTTTCAAGAATTGCACTGGCTCCACAAACAAAGACACTGTGAAATGATTTGCAAAAGTATGCTGGTTAAAGACCCAGTAATACAATACGAGTTTCAAATTTGTGTGTGGTTGATGTGTGGATTTGTTTTAAAGTATGTGAGTCAGGTCAGGAAGACTCAAGCAGAGGAGGTGTGGAGGTTGACAAAAAAAAAAAAAAGAGTCTGGAAAGAAAGTGTCCAGGACACTTGGTAATCCTAAAGAGAGCTCCCAGCAGACCACTGCTACCTAGTTTTTCTCTAGCCAATGCCAGGTCACTGGGTAACAATATGTAGTTGAGACTGTATAAATACAAAGCGGTCATGTGTATTTATTCTAGCATTACCAACAGATTACAGAGCCTTGCAGGTTGTGGGTAAAATCATTTTGATTACTGAGCCACTGCATAGCAGAATTTATTTTGTACCTTTTGTGCAATGACAATTTAACTGAATAAAAACTACTTACCCTGTGAGTTTGAGTTATTTAACACCTCTGTGTCGCTGTCAACCTCCACATTGTCTGTCAAGATTAAAAACAAGGAATTTAGTAAAACAAAAAAATTGTATCAAACACTACACAAGAAATGGACAAATTAATACCTTCTGGGTCAATACTGATGTCATCGAGGCTTTTTCCCTTGAATTCTGCGATGCGTCCCTGCTCCAGAGCCATGAGAACCTTGCTAATTTTCGCCAGTTGCAGGGTGCCTTCAGGAAGTCTGTAGAACTGTCGATGGACTCTCACATCATGGCCCAGAAAATCGGCCAACTGATCTAACTCCGTGTTACTGAGGTTTAGAACTTGCGACAAAGTTGCTGTTTGTTTGCGCAGTTTTGTAGAGGTGAGACTTTCTGGGTTTTTTGCACCGCAGAGCAAGGCAAAATGCCGAAGACAATCAGATCCACGGTAATAGGAAAATGCATTTGGTCTTGCAAAAAGGTATTTGTTTTCCTGAATAACCTCACATGTCTCCCGTTTGGCAACAAGAAGATCCAATGATTCTTGCATTGCTGGAGTCAGTAGTACTGGAACCTTTCTGCCCCTCTTTCCCCTTATCTCTAATCTTCTAAAATGTTGACACAGTTTCTTTTCTAAATCTGAGAGTGCATCGTTCAGATCTTGTAGTGCTCCTGGTTGGTTTGGAGACAAATATGCTGAAAGAGGCATTTTTGATACTTCACCTGATCTTCGTCTGTTAAACAGGATTACTTGAGTCAAAGTGACCTTTGCCAGCCATGCCCATGTCTGGGTTGATGTTTCTGTAGAGAGCATGGTGTAACGTTTCTGCTGTTCCACATCCAGATAGGAATGTAACGCTTGGACGTCCTTTGTAAAAGGAGCAAAAGAGGGCATTCCACTTTGCTTCCTGAAGTGTTCTCAAAGATCCTGCAGATATCATTTCATGCCATCTTGCTTCATATATCTGACGAAATGTGCGTGCAGTTTTCGCCTCACTGTAGTTGTTCTGAACATTTGAACGGCTCTCAACTAACATGGAAATTTTTGTTAAGCTATGTCCCAGTTTGAGAGCCAAACTTGGGCACCTGTATGTATTGGTTGAACTTTCATAGCCAGATACATTTCTTACTGATTCTATGACTTGCAAGAAATTTCCCGGCTTAATGTGGTCTTCAATACACTTTAATTGAGTAGTTTTCTTTGAGGATAACAGAAGCCTTCCCAGCTCCCTCATTTTCTGACGAATGTATTCATGTTTCCCAGTGTCGTGCCCTAACCGGTTGTATAGATGCTCACCAAACTCAAGAATGCACTGGTCTGTTTTGACTACAGAAAAAACCTCATCCTGCACCATGCTGCTTAACAACTTCCAAAATTCCTCTTTAAGACCAGGTGGTGCCGGTACAGCGAATGCACAAAGTGCCTGAGCACGTGTTTTTCCTGGTTTTGATGGACCACTAGGTTTGAATTTACATTTTTGCACATGTTTCCAAAGACTCTTCTTTCTGAAAAAGCCTTGGCAGTATACACAGTGCAGAAAATCATTTGCCTCAGCAGCTTCTTGAGGTTGCTTGCAAGGAACAAGTTGACCTGTACCAGCATTCAGCACATCAACATTATGTCTAAAGTTGCCTCTGTTCCTTAAATGCTCCAGATGCAGTTTTCTTTCTTTGGATCCTGTTGTAAAGGACAAGGCCCGAGCAACCTCCAGCTCATTTTTATGGGCACGCTCCAAATGCCTTGATATTTTTGAAACCCCCACCTTACAGTATAAGCAATATTGCTTTTTGTTATACATCCTTGAGCCATCCTGTTTTTTCCTAACTGCCTGGATTGAAAGTGAATCATGGACTGTACTAGTGGATGGTGAGGAAGCACTGTCTGGAGGGTATTGCTTCTCATTTATTGTGAAATTTTCAAAAGGAACTTCAGTGTCTTCTCTTTGGCTTTTTGGAGAATGGCTGCTTGGGTGTTTTGTTGTAGGAAGTGATGCACTTAGTTTTCTGTGTTGTTTTGAGAACTTTTGGATTTCTTGTGGGTGACCCCATTACTGTTGAGTTGCATGTCTTGCCAATGTTTGATATTTTGGCGTTTAAGATTGTGAGTCTGCTCTTTTCCTTATTCTCAAGCCCAAGAACTTGACTTTTTTCTGTACAATCTGAAGAATCTTCACTGTCACTGGTCTTTGGAATGTATTCTTCTTCACTGTCATCTGAGGTATCAAAGAGCTCGTCGGAATCAAATTCAATCTGGTTCTTCATCTTTAGAAATTTAAAAAGAAGACATGAAGAAAAAATAAATGAGACAAACCTGCATTACATTTTTGTCAGCCAAGTAAGTCGTTCTACAGTATATACCTGTACACTTTTGGTCCTCCCTAGCCTTGGGACAAACTCTTGCTCCTGCGCTGATGCTGTGAGTGAATAGCTAGAGCTGGCATTCCCACCCTGTATGTCAACAACACATGCGCAAAATTCAGAAGTGTATTAAAACACTAATAAAAAAGTGCAACCAAAGGGTTAAACTGTTCAGATTAAAATACCTCAATAACATTCTCTGGGTTAGTGAAGTTCATTCCAGCTTGGCTCAGCAAAGATTCAAGTTCCAGCTCAATGAAGGGCTATAGACAAAAAATCAACAAACAAAAAAAAGTTACAATATGAATTTACCATTTTCTATATGTTCACTGTCATCTTGAGTCATTGATATAATTAACATTTTAATGAGGAGTGATAGCAATTTTCCAAAACATGTATGAAACAGAATTAGGTATGTGACATTAAAAACAAACAATAGTGCTAATGCCTCATGCCAAAGCAAGTGGAAAAAAAAAGCTTAGTCAGAGTGATCCAAGTAAAAGTAGTAATCCGGAAACGCAAATGATTTTTAATTTAGATTTTCATGATCTAAACATAGAAAGAAAAAGGATTTACAACATTCCCATTGACGGATTTTCAAATAAAACTAATAAAGGAGTCATTAGACACTCATCTCCATGAAAACTGTCAATGTAAAAATACTTTCCTCACTGAAAAGAAGAAGTAGAAAATGTTACAATGTTAATCAGTTACTGTACTCTCCACATAACATAACAAAAGTCCTTTAAAAGACCCCTTTACTCCACTCCCCTTTAGTCTACAAAAACAAGAAACTCCTAAAATAGCTTCTATCTACACACTGTGGTCCCCACAAAACCAAAGTCCTGACAAGTGTGTAAAAGACCCTTTAGTCTACAAAACAAGAAACTCCTACAATATCTATATATCTATCTATAATGAGTTACTCATACTCCGTGGTCCCCACAAAACAGAAGTCCTGACAAGTGTGTTAAAGGACCCCATTAGTTTATAAAAACATGAAACCCCGAAAATATTACACTTTCTACCTCTAGAAGGGGCCCTCTTTACTTGTTCATCTAAAATGTAAAGCAATGCAAGATGAAATACAGTTTCTAAAAGGTACCTGGTTCATGTTTAGTGAACTCTCAGGCTCCTGGTCTTTGGTTCTGGACATGCAGGTCTCAGCCAACTCAGTCACAAGCAGGAATTGTCCTCCATCCTAAAGAAGAAAGATGAAAATAGGACTTATAAAGAAAAAAAAAGTAAGAGTCTAAACATAGATATACACATTATACTAAGACCAATGGAGGTCTGAGAGGACTAAGGTGACCTGTACAGAACAGCACACGTGACTGGTACAAACTAAACTGTGCTCATCCTCAATGGCACATATTCTACTTTAGACCTTTTTAATTTAATGCACAGAAAAGAGACTACAGCAGGAATAATTGTGTCCAATATTACTCAGTCACCGTGGTCCCCAAAAAACCGAAGACCTGACAAGTGTGTTAAGGACCCCTTTGGTCTACAAAAACAAGAAACTCCTAAAATAGCTATTTCTATTTATACACTGTGGTCCCCACAAAACAAAAAAGTCCTGACAAGTGTGTAAAAGGACCCCTTTAGTCTACAAAACAAGAAACTCCTACAATATCTATATATCTATCTATAATGAGTTAATCATACTCCGTGGTCCCCACAAAACAGAAGTCCTGACAAGTGAGTTAAAGGACCCCATTAGTTTATAAAAACATGAAACCCCGAAAATATTACACTTTCTACCTCTAGAAGGGGCCCTCTTTACTTGTTCATCTAAAATGTAAAGCAATGCAAAATGAAATACAGTTTCTAAAAGCTACCTGGTTCATGTTTAGTGAACTCTCAGGCTCCTGGTCTTTGGTTCTGGACATGCAGGTCTCAGCCAACTCAGTCACAAGCAGGAATTGTCCTCCATCCTAAAAGAAGAAAGATGAAAATAGGACATATACAACCAACAAATAGAAAAAAGTAAGAGCTCTAAACATAGATATACACATTATACTAAGACCAATGGAGGTCTGAGAGGACAGGTGACCTGTACAGAACAGCACATGTGACTGGTGCAAACTAAACTGTGCTCATCCTCAATGGCACATATTCTACTTTAGGCCTGTTTAAGTTAATGTACAGAAAAGAGACTACAGCAGGAATAATTGTGTCCAATATTAATCAGTCACCGTGGTCCCCAAAACCGAAGACCAGACAAGTGTGTTAAGGACCCCTTTGGTCTACAAAAACAAGAAACTCCTAAATAAATTTCTATTTATAAAAAGTGGTCCCCACAAAACAAAAGTCCTGACAAGTGTGTAAAAGGACCCCTTTAGTCTACAAAAACAAGAAACTCCTACAATACCTATATATCTATCTATAATGAGTTAATTAAACTCCGTGGTCCCCACAAACAGAAGTCCTCACAAGTGTGTTTAAAGGACCCCATTAGTTTATAAAAACATGAAACCCCGAAAATATTACACTTTCTACCTCTAGAAGGCCTCTTTATTTGTTCATCTAAATGTAAAGCAATGCAAAATGAAATACAGCTAAAAGCTACCTGGTTCATGTTTAGAATTCTCAGGTTCCTCGTCTTTTTTTCTAGACATGCAGGTCTCAGCCAACTCAGTCACAAGCAGGAATTGTCCTCCATCCTAAAGAAGAAAGATGAAAATAGGACTTCAATTACAACTCAACATCAGAACCAGTCAAAAACAAACCTAGTAAGAGGCACTCAAAAATAAGAGTCTCCAACAGAGATATAAATCATATTAAGGAGAATGGAGGTCTGAGAGGATTAAAGTGACCTGTAACAGAACAGCACATATGACTGGTACAAACTAAACTGTGCTCATCCTCAATGGCAAATATTCTACTTTAGGCCTGTTTAATTTAATGC